>NW_019104501.1:449911-464406 GCF_001995035.1 Momordica charantia | reverse complement strand
TACTTGGGGTTAAATTTTTGTGGGGTTCTGGGATTTTGTTTTTATTTCTGATTTTGGTTTCTTCGTTTGTTGAAGATGTGAACTGGTTATCTCCGCCAATGGAGGAGCCACTGAGAAACTGGCATCTGGGCTTCTTCAGCCGTTTATTTCCCACTTGAAATGTGCTAAAGATCAGATTTCTAAAGGGGGTTACTCCATTACTCTTCGCCCAGTTGCTGCAGGACCCAGCCCTGCCTGGTTCACCAAGGGCACTCTTCAGAGGTTATTTAGTTATTCTCTTTAATTCTCTCTTCTTGTCGCATTATGGATTTCTTTTGTAAGATTATTGGAAGTCGAATAGTTTTGGGTGGGGTGGATCCAAGCTTAGCTGGTTTGTTATTTTGCATAATTGTTACTCTTTTGTGGATTTGTTTGATGCAGATTCGTGAGATTTGTCAGCACGCCGGAGGTTCTTGAGAGATTTGTTACTATAGAGAAGGAAATTGTGCAGATCGAAAATTCTATGTCCACAGATGCAGAAGGTTTGCTTAGAGGATTTATGTTTGTTTACTCTCCTGGTTTTTGTGCCTGTAATTGTTTTTCCTAGTTTCTATTTGTTCACTTTTACTTGTATAAACTTCAAATTTAAAACGAAAATTGAATAGTTTTCCTCTGCAAACTCTGTCTCTCATGGATGCTGGTTTTTCGAAACATTTGGTAAATTGGTTCTGCAATGAGCTTGCTCCTCGTACTTCATGTATGAAATGATGCTTAGATAACTGGAGCTATCTAGATTTTCTGCGAGTTTTGGGATGCATTGACTTATATTTGGGCTTATATAAATCCTTTTAATCACCATGCTTGATGCATCTTATGATGTTCGATGTGGAATTTACAGGAAATGCGACGAYTGCTGATTGGAACTCAAAAAGATCTAGCCCCACCACGAGGGTAAGTCGTTTGTTTTGTCATTCCTTGGAGATGCAACAACTTCTGCATGTTCATGCAGTAATGTTAGACCTTTTAATTGTGATGGGGAAAATAGGTGAAGGGTGATTCCGACGAATCTAATGACGATGCTGCATCTAAGGAGAATCCCAAGTAATATCAGCATTCCTATTACTCATGGCTAATCATTGTATCTTTTAGATTTAATAATTTCTATTCTCTAATGCACTGATTTTTCAGTAATGGGTAATCTACAGGATCCACCTTCAACGTGTTCTAGAAACTCGAAAGGCAGTGCTACACAAAGAGCAAGCAATGGCTTATGCCCGTGCTTTAGTTGCAGGATATGAGCTAGATCATATTGATGATCTTATATCTTTTGCTGATGCTTTTGGAGCTTCACGTTTGAGGTATGGATTCGGGCTATGACTAACGAAAATGATTTATTCTTCGAATGACTGAACAACTTTTAGCTGATGTGCTTTGCTTTTGGACAGTATTTCTTCAACCATGTTTATTTTTTGATAAAAATAGTTTGTGTCATTTTGAACTCAAAGTTCAAATTCAAATGACAAATACAACTGCAAGCAATCCAATATTTGGATTGAAGACGAGTGGATGATAGTTTGCACTTTTTGGATTTYTATTTCTTTGATGTTTTAATTGATTTGTGCCATACCTCTTTGTTGATAGCTTTGACGTTATTTACGATTTCACATTTGAAATTATCTTCTTGTTTTACTCATTAAAAGGAAAATCATCACCTCTTCAGAACAGAGATTCAGAATTCAGATAATTGTAGATTAATATCTGTTTGTTTCTTCATTCGCTGTTTTTGCTTTGCTTTTTCTTTTACAGGGGAGGGGTTTTAAATGTTAGATAAAGAATAAAAGTATTATAATTGGCTTGATTCAGGGAAGCATGTATAAACTTTATGGACTTGTGCAAGCGAAAGAATGAAGATAAGCTCTGGATAGATGAAATAGCAGCAATGCAGGCATTCTCTCAGCCAACATTTCCATACTCAGAAACTTCCGGTATCATACTAGCTGGTGAAGACAATGAAACTAACCAGGGTATCATGATAAATACTCAAGCATCAAGATCTGATTCAACTGCAAGTCAAGGAAGCTTGGACAACAATCAAGGTATTGTGTAATGTGAATTTTCCGATTTACAAATCCATGGATTATTTCTCATGCATGTGAATTCTTGAAATATAATTTGGGTTCCTTTATGTTAAAATGTAAGCTAACTGAAGCATTTTGACCATTGCATATACAACAAACTAAATGGACCTTGGATCTCAATTTTCTATTTAAATTCAGTCCTTCACCATGTGTAAGTGTTATGTCTCTGCACCTTAGTAATCACTCAAAGCACGCTTCAAGAGATAGGATCTACAATCACAACCGATTTAGATCGTGATCATTCATGGAGCATAAATTTCATTAAAAAAAAAGGATGTCTAGCTTTTGATGCCTTGATCCACATGTATGTGATACTCTAGTTTGATGTTTTTTCCACCTTGGTTGTCGTTTTCCTGAAAACTGGCTCTTGGGTTTGGATGTGTTCTGTTATGACAAGAAAGAAACATGCTTGTGCAGACAGATCTCTTATCTATTTATTTTTGTATGGATGAAAACATGCAGACGGTAGTGTTCCGAAGTCGGCGCAAATGCCATCAGTGAATGGGAAAGCTCAAGTGCCAATGACATGGCCTAATCATCTTCCTCAATATATGCACAACTTTCAAGGTCCTTTATATCCTCCATATCAAGGATATCTTTTCCCCGGAATGCAGATGCCACCACCATATTACCCAGGGAATATGCAGTGGCAATCAAATGCTGAAGACTCCAGTCTTGCTTCTGATCGAGAGCCTGACGGTCGTAGGAATTCTAAATCTCATAGGAACAAGAAGAAACTTTCTCACAAGGAGGTTTCCAGAACTTCAGAACAAGAAGGAACTACCGAGTCCAGTGTTGACAGTGACTCAGATGAGCACTCGGAGGATGATAAAAAGCAATATTTAACAGAAAAAATACGTAAGAAAAGGAACAGCAAGAAATCCTCAAGAACAGTCGTTATACGCAATATCAATTACATAACCTCTAAGAGGAATGGTGAAAAGGGCAGCCACTCGGAGGATGATTCATCTGATGAGGGTGAACTTATTGATGGAGATTCCATCAAGCAGCAGGTAGAGGAAGCTGTTGGGACATTGGAGAGAAGACATAAATCAACCAATCGACACCAAAAGAAACAAAATGGCTTTGGCAATGCTGATGACTTAAATGACTCTGCAGGACAGGAGATTAATCGGGTTTCGAATGAGGGAGAAAAGATGAGTAGCCCATGGGATACTTTCCAGAATCTTCTTATGAGAGACGAGCCAGATAATCACGGTGGAGAATTGCCCTCGGTTCAGGATCAAGACGGACATTTTASAACCAACACTGACGGAAGATCACTTATATTAGACATGGAGTCAGAGAAACCACCAAGACAGCGTGAAGTTTCAAGCGATTCTTTTGTCGTGACAGACAGGAATTCAGGTAATGAAGGGAGAACGCATATTGAAAATTTTGAAGCTGGTGATATTGCCAACCCAATTAATAGAAAGAGGGACAGCACATACGAGGAGTTATTATTTTCACAAAGAGGTGAGGAAGCAGGGAACAATGGGCATTCTGTTGCGTCCGATTTTACCACCGAGTTTTCCAGAATGAAAAATCAAAGAGAAGGCGACTGGTTCGTTGGCAATCCAACTGACAAGTTGGATAATCAGTATGAAAACATAGGCCACAGAGCTTACGACGTCGATTTCTCTTCATCATTACCTCAAGATCATTTCCATGCAGAGAAAAACAAGAAGGATGTGTTGGTTGATGATTCTTTCATGATTCATGCTCGACCATTAGTAGATGACCAATCTGACTTTCTATCCAGACGAGACATAAGCATGGTGTCGGATCTTGTTGGTGATGCCAAAAATGAGTATGTCCGACAAGAAACCTCACGAGATGATAAGCCTGGAACTTTTGGTGTCAATGAACCAGATGACCTTTACATGATCCTTGATCGTGATGTAGCTACAGAGCACACAGCACCATCTTGGACTCCAGAAATGGATTATGAAAATAGTTTTTTAACTATAGCCAATAGTAAGCACAATGATATTGTTGAAACCAATGGTGGCGATATCGAGTCGCCTGGTTTGGAGAAAAGCAATAAAAATAAAGAAACTCCTGGCGGCAGAGTTCCAAGTAAAGAAGGAAGGTCCAAATCGTTGGGGGGATCTCTTGTTAAGGGCAAACCTGATGTTCAATCAAGAACAAGAAAACCACTTTCTGGAAGCAGAACTACAGTTCAGAAGAGCAAATTTGAGAAGGTATTTTAATATAAATTCAAGCTTCAATAGTTTTCTTTCACTGTGAACCTCCATTTTAGCTTCCCTGGTATTGGAATGTACTGTACATAACCATTCTCTTCAGATGTTTTCTTCAAAATTTTCGTCTTTTTAAACTTCTTTTTTCTCTCTAGAGTTCGCATTTCTTCATCTTTTTTTTTTTTAGTGGTGCTTTTCTAAGAGAGATGAAGTTGAAGTTGAATTTTTCATCCTTGAGAATWTCAACACTAGCACTTTCACACATGATTTTCGAATATTGACCTTTTTTCTTCGTTTCTTGTTCGTTCCAATACTGTAGGAAGAAGAAACCAGAAAGAGAATGGAAGAATTGGCAATTGAACGCCAGAAAAGAATTGCTGAAAGAAGCACTTCTAGAAAATTTGGTAGTGTGAGTTCCAAGCCTGGTGTAACTAAGATAGAGAAGCCAAAAGGTCAATCCCAAGTTCAAGAAGCCAAGAAGTCACCTAAGCCTGTACTTAGGAGTTCAACCATAGATCGCCTYGCTACCGCTCATACACCTCAGAAGGTAAMCCCAACTCAATCACCATCAGGCCAACCGAAAAAGTTGATCTCGAGAGCAAATGGCGTTAGCACTCCTCCTTCATCCGRAAAGCTCCCCAAATCTGACAGTAAGAAACTTATTTYGAACAAAGTAAAACCTTCCGATTTAAAAAACGGCCACAAGACATTGAGTAAGGCACTTTCTTCTGATTCTTATGGCCAGACAAAGACGGATGGCAAGGAAGACGTAGCAGCATTACCAGCTGAGTCGGCAGTACYGAATGCAACTCAACCAATCGAGGATGGTGCCGTTGATGATGTGGAAGACATTAAGGAGGTACACACTACCCATTCAGTCGAGAAAAATGATGAAACTTTTATTACTCAAGGAGTTGCCTTAGTTGACAGAAGTGGTAATGGTAATTCAAACAACAAGGTTTTGTCTGTGCCCACTGAAGATAAACTTGAACAAAACCAGTTTAAGGGTGGTGATGATATTGATTTATCTAAAGCACCTTTAGTTCTTAGTGAAGAAAAAGTCATTTCTAATGCTCACAATGAATATACTCCTGAAAAGATGGTCGATTTTGCGGCGTTGGCTGATAAATCCCTAGGCCCTTCACCCTTGAATACTGGAGAGAATGTGGTAGCTGATTACATTGCAGCCACATCTGAAATTTCTGAGATCGAAATCTCGACTCCTCCCTCAACTAACGGGATGGCCTCGGAATATACAACACACTCCAGGAAGAAATGGATGACTGATGAAAACTCTCCTAAAGCGCCTAAAGGGTTTAGAAAGCTGCTCTTTTTCGGACGTAATAGCCGAAACACATCTGCAGATTGATCGATCCACCCCTTTATTGTCTTGTTAATTCAATTCTGTGCTAGCCGATGATTGTGTTGAGTTCTTTGTTGAGATTGAGTTCTTCAGTAACCATGTTGGATGGACTGCTTAAATTGTTTGATTGTTATGCAGATAATACGTGAGTTCAGGTGACTGAGATGAAGCAAATAGATGATCCTTGTACTTATTAAGGCCATGGATGATGCTGCCATGTTTGGATTTGTGTTGTAATTTATATTATTTCATTTTTTTCTATTGGAGTTGTAAAAGGTAAAGTTTCTTTTTTTTTTTCTTTTTCCTCAAGAGAGTTTTAAAAGGCCATGCTTCTTCATTCACTTTGCATAATATTATATAATGTAACTGTAATTTCTGTTCATAATTATATTTGTAATTCGAACAATGTCCCAAAATAATTAGTTTTGAGCTGCATTCTTTACCTTGCTGTATACATTATTTGCAGAAATACATTGTATCTTTGGCAAGTATGCTCAAATACATTAGTGTTCTTTTTTTTCTCTTTATCTTGAGATGAAGGCTTTATGTAGTTGTTGAGTTTTAGTTATAATCTCTAGGTTTAAATATTATTTTAGTCGTTGTATTTTTAACTTTGGTTGGTCTCTTGTTTTTTTAAAAGGTTTATTTTGATTTTTGTCCTTTCAACTTTTGTTCATTTTGATTCTTGTATTTTATGGTCCCTGAACTTTTATCAATTTGGTCCCTATTTGTATTTAACGCAAAAATTATACACAATAAAAACTCATTAATACAAACTTATGGTTACTAAAATTATGATAAGAAAAAAGAGATAAAAATGAAGGGTTTTACCCTACATGCTATCAAAGTTGTTAACAAGATGAACTTGAACTTGCATTTAATGAACTCTAAGTATATGAGTTATTGTGGAACTCAAGTTCAAACTTTAGTTGGCTAGAAACTATAATTCTTGAATTGATGTAGTTTTAAGATTTTTCATTTACTTTTTAGGTTTTACTTAGTTAATGGCTTATTACGGTCATAAAATTTGGAGGTTATCACTATTCAAACACCTAGTGGAAGGTTTAGGGTTGTATTTTGAGGCTATATAAAGCCTTGTAAGTTCTCTTTACAATCAGATAGATTTGAAATGTAATGAAAATGAGTATCCGTGCTTTATTTTAGCCAAGAACTAATGTACTCTACAATCTTGTGAAAGTTTGTATTTTTAAGATTATTCAAGTGAAATTGATCTATCTTGTTTGTAGAGTGATTCAGATTTCAAAACAAGGAAAGTTTTTTTTTGCCTTATTTGATAAAACAAAGTAATCCAATCATTCATTTATGAGGTTTTTGAGGTTGGGTTTATTAACCAGACTTTTATATCCAATTTTAAAAGGTTTCTAACATTTGTTATCAAAGCTTTAGGTTCTAGATTACATGTATTTTTCTCTTCTTATTTTTTAGGCTCTAGTACCAAAATAGACGTTGCAAAAATATAGGATAAAAATGAACAAAAGTCGAAAATAATGAAAATGTAATTGAACCTAATCTTATCCGTTGCCCCCAACATGCTTATAGTGTAATAATGTTAACGACCTTGTTGTATTTGAAATTGTCAACTATGGAACAATTAACAAAAATCTAAAACTAAAATCTAGATCTTTAAGTATATAAAATCTCAAAAGTTTAAACACCAAAATATGCATCTGATTCAACTATTATCTAATAGAAATGAACAATTCATCACATAGCGAAAGAATTTGATTTCTAAACCATTTAGAATTTAAATTGAAATGATGATACCATATTATAAAACCTAAATTAGTATTATAAATTGGGACATAGATCAAAGACAGAGTCTAGGTCTATGTAACACAAACATCCTCCAAGGATCTAGATCTAGGACATGTCTGGGCCCACAGGCTTCTACTAGCATGCTGACATGGCACCATCTGATTGGACTGTTAGTATCATTGGTCTGTCTACAGACTGTATAGTATCTGACAACTGCCACCCAACTCAAACTCCTCAAATTTTATATTTTTCCTTTTTTTTTTCTAAATGAATTTTTTTAAAAGAATAATAACAAAAAATTAAAAATTAAAAGATTGCGAAAGGCAACCGAAACTGGTGGCACAAGGTTCCGTTAGGCTGCTTTCTGCGAATTCCAACCGTTGATTTTGTAAGAGGATGTCAGATCAGCCGTTGGATTTGTTGGTTTTTTTTCCTCTTTTCCTTTCCTACTTTCGATCTTTAATTTTGATTTACCAAACGAACATATTTCAACGATAATTGATATATGTCCTTGATCAAAAAATTGTGAGTTTGAATTCCCACTTTATATATTTTATTAAAAAAAAATTTTAATTTTAATTTTTGTAATTTCAAAATATTCATGTAAATGATAATGGTTTAGTATTCTATTTTTTTCTTTTTTTTTTAAATTTTTATTACTATTTTAGCAAGGTATATAGTCAATAAAATGTTTTAAGAAATAGTCATAAATTTACATTAAATAATTTCTATTGCAAATATAGTTTATGTCAAAATTTTATAAACAATAACTAAAATAAAATCAATATTTTATAAATATAAAGATTAAAATAGATCAAAGTTAGAAGCATATAGAGAGTACAAAAATTAGTTTAAAAGAAAAAGAGAGTACAGAAATTAAAATAGTGTTCAATTTTTTTTTCTTTTTCTTTTTAATTTTTGGACAAAAAGGGAAATAAAGAAAGCCGGTGGGCTTTAATTGTTCTGGAAGCATCTGCTCTTCTTTACTTCTCTCGTACACATAATTTTCCCCCACCGACAGTCAGGTGAGGCATCTAATTCTTTTCACTCAATTACCCATTTTACCCTTCCTTTTTTTTTTGGAATTACTTTCCCCCCAATTTCTTGCTTTCATTTTAAGAAAATTGTGATGCAGATAGTAAATTTGTCAGGGTAAAAAAAAAAAAAAAATAGATATATGTTAATTACAACAATTGAACTATTCTCATTTCGGTAGTAAATTTTTGGATATTAGGACTTATGAGAATTAAGAATAGAAATTGAAATGCTTTTTCACAACTACATAATTGACTAATTAATCATATAAACAAAATTAAAATTTTTAAGATTATAAAAACCAAATTGAAATGAAAATTATTTAGATCGTGTCTATCCATACGGATTATTATTAAAAAATTGATAACTCAACTCCATCTTTATAGTTTTGCCTATTAATTGTCAAACATTTAATTGTTGTCCAACTTAATTATTTTTCAATTAAAATTGAGTAAAAATAATTTGATCCTATTTTTTTAGTCGGAAATATTTACTATAGCCCATATTTTATGTTATTCAGAAAGAAATTAAATTAGAATCATTCTTGAATTTAAAATTTTGGGACACAAACAAATCTCTTTGGTTTATTGGTTGGGCCGTTACATTACACTTGAAAGCTCAGTTTTTTCTTTTTCCTCCAAAAAGAAAAAATTTACTTTATTACATTACTGAAATCTCAGGCGTTTTCAGAAATTCAGACAATGTTTTGGGCATAATTGGGATTTGCGCAGGCCACTGGTAAGAAGTTGAGACGTTATTTTCTCTTCCCTTCCATTTTTTTGCTTCTTCTTCACTGTTTCCACCAGAGGAGAGCTTCAGCCCTGCCTTCTCATATAAACCCACCAGAGAAAATTAGTGCAGAAAGAGATTGTAGAGCAGATCTGGCAAAAAAAAGCTTCTGAAGCTGAGCATTTCATCAATCAATGGCTTCCAAATTGATTCTGATTATAGTTTTGGTAATCGACGTTATTGCTTTTGCTCTGGCTGTTGCCGCTGAGCAAAGAAGAAGCACTGTAAGCTTCAGTCTCTCTCTCGCCATTGTCGTTTTCTTTAGTGCTTTTTTAGTTTTTACTGCTAATTTTGTCGATTTGAAGTATTTTACTTTCTGGGTCTGTTTGGTTTCTGCGATTTTGCTTCTGGGTCGTTCTGGGTTTGCTGAAATTAGGATTAGAAAGAAAAATTAAGAACAGGTGACAGAAGAATCTTGCCTTTTCTGGGGTTTTCTCGGCAACCAAACAGCGATTTGTAGCTTTCTGCTGCAAATTGGTTCATCCCATTAATGATAATGTGGTGTATCAGTCCTTCCATAGCTCAGGAAATTGATATCGGGGTAACTGGGAAGTTATTTTCTATTGTGTATAATGTCAGAGAAATGTTGGGAATATTGTTGACATTTTCAAGCTTCTAGATTACAAACTACAAAGACCAAACTAAGATTATAGTTCAATAAGGACTATGCTTTGGCTTTTTCTAAAATGTAATTGTTTAACTGTTCTGAAATGTTGTACAAGAGAACTTTTATAGATTTCTTAGCTTCTTGCTAACTTCAATGGGGAAAATTTGCAACTCTTCTCTTCTGTGTTTCCTCTTCTTAGTCTGCAAAACGATCTAATCTTGACCTACTCGTTCGCGTTGTTATGAATCTTATCTTGCTGATAAGCTTTACTAAATGGAAGCATTTGTATTAGAATAAGCTGCAAATCGGAAACTCGATAACTGGTTTTGTTCTGTATCTCTTGGGATTCTTCTCTAGTTTAAAGATCAAAGAGTTGGTTTCAACTTATTAGTTATGCCTATATGACATACTAACATAGAATTTGATGCATTGCACTGATAATGGTACATTGTTTTCAAGCATTTGTTGTTGAGTTTATAGGCTAATTGGTTGATCTTATGGTGACAGGCCAAGGTTGTTCAAGATAAAGAAGTGGAGCACAACTATTGTGTGTACGACTCAGACATCTCGACGGGCTATGGCGTCGGTGCTTTTCTACTACTCATGGCGAGCCAGGGCGTGATAATGGCAGCTAGTCGATGCTTTTGTTGCGGGAAGTCGTTGAATCCTGGAGGTTCAAGGGCCTGGGCTATTATCCTATTCATAATCTGCTGGTAATTAGTGAATTGGTTTCAACTTCACTCCATCAGTTTAGCCTCATTGAAACTAAACTAAACTCCCAATGTTAATCTTGCAGGGTGTTTTTCTTCATCGCCGAGGTTTGCTTGTTGGCGGGGTCGGTAAGGAACGCCTACCACACCAAGTACCGAACCTTGTTCAGCGACGATCCTCCCTCATGCCAAACTTTGAGGAAGGGAGTTTTTGGTGCAGGTGCAGCCTTCATTTTCTTCAATGCCATTGTATCTAAACTCTACTATATATTCTACTCCAAGGCCAGAGAAAGCCTACTTCCATACGGCGGAGAAACTGGCGTCGGGATGGGAACCTACAAATGAGCGTATGCGTAATTAAGTCTAATAGGTTTTCTTCAGATTTTATCGACGAACTCGGACCGATTTTGAGATGATTTTGCATATCAAGTATTGGTTTTTACTTAGGAAGAAACGTTAGTATCATAAGTTTTACTTTTGTGTAGCTCTTTGTTTCCCTTTTAACCACTGCTGGGCTCTTTTTTTTTTTTTTTTCCTTCATGTTTTTTGGTGGATTGTTACATTTGTATTGACAATAAGAGAAACATTGGTTGTATTCGTATAAATATTTGTATTCTTTTATGAATCCTGTTTTACATTTTTGCCACTGGGTATTTCATCATATTGCTGAAAAGGCTAAGAAAATTCAACCTCTCTCAATTTCGAATCACCCAAAATTTGCTCCAAAATCTCTCTTTCCCACCCTCTCTCACACTTTACGGGATCGACCGCAGGATCAAATCCTACAACATACAACTATTAAGAGACACTAGAACTGCGATTATCATATCTTACGGTCTATACAATATACGACTATCAAGAAACACAAGAATTGTAGTTGTCATATCCGGATCAACGTACTTGAAAGTTGGCACTGTGATTGGCATATTCTACTTAGGTCCTCTTGTCATGGCCTGGCCTCAATATATAGGTAGATTTACAAAAGTTTTTGTTTGTTCATTTTTATATAATGAAAGCATTCCTCCAAAGTTTGAGTAGAAATGAATATGGATAATATGAAAACTTGGGATTTGTGTAAGGTATGTTTGGGTTTAAAATGTACAAAAGTTTGTGAGTTTTAAGACCATAATTTGGATTTTTAGGTAGCTTGTGAGATTAATGTAAGTTTCTAATTTATGGTAAACAAATTCACATACCGACTCATGAATCAAATTATATTATTTAATATTATTTTTATCCATGACTTGGTAAGATATACCAATTTTTATCATAAACTTTTAGTTCTAAAGTTAGATGACTGCTGCAATATTCACCTTAAATTTGAAAAAGCATTGTAATTTTTACATTCAAATAAAATTATTCGAAGAATCGTCAAAAAAGTATTATCATTATGTGCATCCATGGAATAATAAACATATGTTTAATGCAAATGGGAAAGAATTTCTTAGAAAAATGACATTGGACTTGAATTTTTTAACTAGTTATTCAACGGTCTATTTTGTATCTTGATCAAACTTAATCCACTACAAAACTTGATTTTCATTGAAATTAGTGATTATTTGGATATCCTAATCAGTGGATGAATTAACGGAAATCCATATAGAGGTAAAAATTACTTATCTTAAAAAAAAAATTTCTTCTTACCTTCAAATATAAAGATGGGATACAAACATAGGACATTAGACATATTGAGAGAGCAAAACGCAGCATTCATTTTTGTTTTGGACAAATACCTAATGTGGAGAATGATGTGACGTCATAAAGATGGGTGCAATTCAATTTATTGGCCCCAACTCTAACTTTACTACAAAATAATTTAATAATAATTAATTAAATTAAATTAAAAAGGCAAATAAAAACCTCAAATTTTATTGGTGATATATATTAGGTCTATTTTTAAATAGCCATAAATAGTAGTATGCTTTTTCAATGATGATAAGAATAAAAATAGCTTAGAACCGTAAATAGAAGTACATATTTATTTTTTAAAACTATTTTTGTTTTTTGAGATCAAATCGTGGGAATTTTATTTTTATGTTTTATGTAATTTAAACTTTAAAATGCAGAATTACATTAAAAAGAGATAAAAATGTAGATAAATATATTATTTTTTATTATAAATTCACTCATTTTTTTTAAAATTAAAACATGTAAAATATAATATATTATAAATAATACAGCATTGTAAAATAATAAATTATACAAAATTTATTATAAAAATGTTAATAAATTAATTAATGTAATTTTAGATTAAACTTACCTATTTAGTTTGTAACTATTGTTAAATAGACGTTGAACAAATTTTTAAATTGAGCTTTTAATTTTCAAATCTGCTACCAATCACATATTTGAAAACAACAAATATAGTTTTAAGATTATAATTCTATTATTCATTCAACTTTTAAGATTTCTGTTTTCTAACCACCCGCTAAATGCACGTCATTTGAATTTTAATACTCTAAAAAAGAAATTAGGCCGCCAATATAAACATAGTCCAACGGATTAAAGCATAAATTATCAAAATGTTCATTTTGGTCTCCATATTTTAAAAAAGCTATCATTTTAGTATTTTCATTTTCATTTTTATCTTATTTTGAAATATAACCATAAATTTGTATTAAATAGTTTCCATTGTGTACAAAATTTGTATTAAAATTTTGTAAATATGAATCAAATTAGTCACTTTTAAAAATATAAAGACCAAAACAGATATTTCGTAACTATAACTAAAATAAACAAAAAGTAAAAATACATGGACCAGTATCATAAATATAAAATTTTGATAAAAAACAAAATGCTCCAAAAAAAGAGTTTCAAATATTATAGATTATATATATATAGACAATAAAATCCTTTTTATAATTATAAAGACATAGTTTAATTAGTCCAAACATCGATATTAGTTCAGTTACATGAATATTTAGGTCTTTTTTTTCCCTATTTTATTTTGAAAAATACAAACATTTTCCTTTTAATCTTCCCATCAAATTGCACTGATCAATTAACCCATTATATTAAAGGCAATTAGGCAAATGTCACACAAATTTTTTTTTTTTTTTAATATTAGCAAGAGTTGTTCCTTCTAACCTAACTAGAAAAATCAAACAAAACTTTCTTTAATTATCTAATTAGGCGTAATTATTACCCCATGGACTCATTAAAATTATACACTCACAATGATACATATCTAATGTGTTAGATTATGATCATAAAGACCCAAATAATGGTTCTATATATATATATATATATATATATATTATAAACAAAGCACCTTGTTACTTGAGTAATTATTGAAACTTATTGAATAAAATATTCTAACAGATACGAAATTACACGTCTGGTGAGGTGTATAATTTTCTAGTTAATGAAAATAGAATATAGTTTATGTTAAGAAAATTACATAAAATAATAAACTTATGCGATTGTGCCAGTAATTTGATTCACTATTCATTTCACTTGTATTATTGAAATAATACGATTTTGATAAATTATGGAATAGAATTATAATAATTACTGAAACATTTTAGGTAGATCATTTTAACCCGGTTAATGTCGAATAGATTGAGGATTTATTAGACACAAAAAAGATCTATTAGGCACATACTTTCAATTTTTCCATGATTGCCAACCTTCCTCCATAAACTTTCAATTTTGTAATAGTTCATGAACCGATTAATTGACACAAAATTGAAAAATTAGAATTCTACTCAACACAAAATTCAATTTTATGTCTAATAAGATCCGTTATTTTGAAAAATGTCGAATACATCACGATTCTACTAGACACAAAATTGAAAGTTGAAAGACTATTATACACGTATACCTTCTTCCATAATTCTCCCCATTTCCCCCCTTCTGCAAGTTCTTCTCTGTAATCTCGTAATTTAATGGGCAAAC
>NW_019104501.1:437959-449836 GCF_001995035.1 Momordica charantia | reverse complement strand
TATATGGGGACATATTTTACTTCCATTTCTATATTTCACATAATTGCTGCTCATATTTGTTTAAGCCCTCTGGGATTTAATTTATTTGGAGTTTGAGAATAACCAGCTCAATTGGCAAACTAATTTGAAGAAAAATGGGGCATTTTATTTCTCTCACACAATTGTTTGTTGTTTATACAGACACGACGGTGTTCACGTTTGTCAAATCATCTCAACTAAAAGTGCGCCTATAGTTGGTCCCTAAACTTTTAATTTCGTATCCAATAAACCTTGGCTTGTTATACAATTTTTGAAATTTAGACATAAAACTGATATCATGTAGAACACGTGTCTCTTAACCTAATAGAATACGCAAAAATAAAAGTTTAAAGACCAACTATACATTTTTCAAAGTTCAGGGGTTGGTGCAAAAGATGATGAGAAGTATGAATGAAAAGATACCCTAATGTCATGGGGGTTTGGAAATGATTGGGTTTGCTTCTATGTATGAAATTTAGATATTATTCTGCTCTTTGAATTTGGACATGAAACTGGTGTTAGACAAAAAGATGCAGTGTGTCTTGGTACAAAGAGGCAGCCAAAGAAGAGGTTGGCTGAGGGGATTTGTTTAGCTGTGAATTTTAAAGTCAAATCCATGAACATCACCAACTTGTGAATCTCTTCCTTTTCAAAAGGAAGGAGAAAAAAAAAAGGAAAAAGACAGATACTCTTGGTCTTGTTGTAATTGGTCATTCAACTTTCAAAATGTGTATTTTAGTTCACGAAGTTCTAATATACGCAAATATTTTGGTTGTTGTCATTATTCTATTGTCAGTTTTATTTTAACATGCCCAATACTCATCTTAACTATATCTTATGTGGCTTTAATATACATTCCAAAGCTACATCATGCATCTATCCGTTAGACAATTGATGACAAGTTAAAATAATGACAAAGACTGATGTGGTTATTTCCTTGGAGTTATTTAGAGACTAATATAAACATTACATTTGAAGAGTTACAGTGAAAGTTTAATGAGATTTATTAAATTTAATAACTTTTTTTTTTCAGAGTGAGGAGAAACTATATAAGAAATGAATAATATTTGAACTAAAACCTCCCCTGGTCGAATGTAAGAGCCAAGTAGAGAAACACCTATCCCAAATGACAGAAAGGCCAAAACGAGAAATTGTTTGTTCAAAATATCAACCTTGGTAATGTAAACAAAACGAAGCTCATGGAAGCTCTTTCCCAAACTCATAAATGTTCAAAACCCACAGACCTTTCTCCTCCCAATGACGTCGCCTCCCCATTCACTAACTGAACAACCTCCAAACAATCCAACCAAACCATCAAATTTTGAAGGTTAAGATAAATCGCTAGCCAAATCTCTGCCTTAAGAGGGGAAAACCACACCTCAAAAAAGTTGGCCAATGCCAAATTTGGAAACCGCAGGAATGCACCCACAATAATACCAATTCCCGTCCGGGGAAAATAGCTCAAACAAGTTGCATCAACACACAATTGCTTATTAGTGACATTAATATTAATAATAGTAACAATATGACGGTTAAAAGTGATACCGCAATGTTAAATTATATAAAAAGATTACGCATAGTGTATACCATAATTCTATTTGTTTAAAAATTTTAGATTTAGTCTTCGAAACCAGCAAGTTTATGGATTTAGTGGTGATTTTAGTGACTTTTCTATTTGATTAATAACTAATATTTTTCTTGCTTATTATGTCATATATATCTTTTAGTAGTTTTAGTAGATTTAAGGGAAAAAAATTTATTTTGCCCTTTTTTTTCCTCTTATTAATAGCTAACATTTTCCAAGCATATTTGGTTTAAATTCTAATTTGTTCTGGATATTTTTAGCTTTTCTCAAAACTTGAGTCTATTAACTTTTTATTTCTTTCTATTTTTTATTATTGTGTGTTTTCTAATTCTCCCTTTTATCACTAAACTATTTTGGTAAAGTAACAAAATACTCTTCTTATACTTTTAATCTTACCATTAATTTTTCATATCTAGAAAAGTTTGTTTCATCCTCTAAAATCATTCCTCTTAAAAAAGTTTAGGTATTTGCTTAGGAGAATTAATGTCGTTGAAAAACTATTTTTGACTTTTTAAAAAACAAATAATTTTGTCTTGAATATAAAACACAGGTTTTGATGTGTTAAGGAGTTTTTTGGATGCATGTTTAAATTTTTGTTTTAGAAGAATTGTTTTGCTAACTGATTTTAAAGTTTTTAATATTGTTTTTAATTTTGAAAATATTTTGTATTTTGTGTTTCATTTTTGTTTTTTTTTAATAGGTTAACTTAAAAATACAACACATTTAAACAAAATTTTAATTAAAAAGACAAGTAGTGATTACGTACAATTAGTTAATTTTAAAAATATATGTAAACAACAAAATACTTTTTCTTATTTTAACTATCTTTAAAAGTCATCATACCAAATCAGTTTTTACCCTTAAAAATTCTATTTTTTAATTACTTTGAAAACAGATTTTAATTTCTCAAAATAACCTTTTTTTTTGTTTTTTGTTTTACTCTAACAACTATATCAACACAAACCTGTCGAATTAGTTAAAACATTATAATCTTAATAAAAATTCAGAAAATCAAATTCCAACCCACAAATTGTTGAACTCCAAAGAAAAAAATATATGACAAATAACTTTCAATAATTATTATTATTATTTATTTTTTTTACAAAAAGTTAGAGTATAGAAAAATAGATTTAACAATCGCCAAATAAGACGTACCAACTNAAAAAAAAAAAACAACAAAAGAACGCCACATACCTCATAAATGAAAGCTTTAAAAAAAATGAAAGAAAAAATAACAACTCATTTATGGAAATAAACTTCAAACAGACTCTATCATTAGTGGAGAGTTAAAATGGATACTAGATCTCGTCAAGTTGTAGCTCGGGTATAAACATCACTCTAAACAAGATGTAATTAATAATCATCAAGACTAGATAATCGGACTACTATTTATTTCCGATTACTTTTTCTTAAAATTCATTTATAAATAGTTGAGGTAGGACTAAAATAACTCAATAAAATCTATTGTATTTTGACTTAACATCTCTTTGCAAAATAAAAAATAAAAGTGAGCAAATTAAACTTAACCCCACGTAATTATTATAATAAGAAAAAAAGTTTTATTCTTTTATCCCCATATTTTAATGCTTTATACAGGCTGTGAGGAATCAAGGCACGAGGTTATATATATATTGTATCAAATAGTCTTTCACTTGAAATAATGTATTTAAAATATATATATTTGAATTATTAATCTTAATTTGTGAATTAATTATTGATGATTCAAAAGCATCCAAAGACAATGTCTATAGATAGTGGGAAGGAGGTTTCTTACACATATTGATATTATTGATGTGGTATTCTATTTCTAATTCTACCCAAAAAAAAAAAAAAAGTCTTTTAATATTTTATTTTATAAATATTTGTCAATGATTCTTCTAGAAGCTACAACTAAATGTAACATTTCTTTTTATTTCTTCTTTTTCTTCCTCCTTTTGGAAAATTTCTGTTTAAATACTATTTTGGTTCTTATACTCTCGACTTTGATTCATTTTGGTATCTATATTTTTAAAATATTTATTTTAATCTATATACTTAAAAAAAGTGATCATTTTTGTCCTTTCATTTTTAATTTATTTTTTCTTACTTCTTTTGATCATAATTTTAACATGACACTACTCACTAAATTTCTTAAAATGTAACCACAAACTTGTGTTAAAGAGTTTCCAATGTATATAAAATTTGTGTTAGAATTATGAAGATAAAACACTAAATTTGTCATATTTTAAAAGTATATTGATCAAAATAGATATTTTGAAAGTACAAAAACTAGAATGAACAAAAGTTGAAGGTACACAGAAACTAAAATGAATGTTTTAAAATTATTGGAACCAAAAACTAAAATTACACGGAAACAAAAATTCAAAAGTACATGACTAAAATACCAAATTTGACGATCCTTCGTTTTGGGTTTGGATAATCACTTAGACAAACCTGAAATCGTTTACTTTCAACTCCAATCATCATATTTTGTATTTGTAAATTAGGAAATTTAATATTGCTTGGGTTTAGGTTTATACATTCATTCCAATCTTATGATTTTAACTTAAATTGTATGATAAAAATTTTGAAAAAAAAATAGTAGAAGATATTTTGTAAAATTATTATTTTTTTAGTATATCACGGGATTGTGGAAATTATTTTGATCACATAAACATAGTTTATATAAAGAAAATAAAGACGATCACACATGTTATTTAAAAGTAAGAATAACATTTTCTGAAACATCTTCATCACACCAGATGGTGTCTAATAACATTATTAGATTCGAAAACAAGTAAGTTTTTAGAAATCCAAAAGAAAGAAGGAAAAAAAAAACTAAAATAACCCACCAAAGAGATAAGATTTAAACCTAATTTTTCCTTTTTGGAAAGGATTTAGACCTAATTTATGATACATGGAATGCAATTATAAAACATGAGGAAAGTACAATATGAAAGAACAATTCATTTGACCTCAAAAATTAATTTTGTTTGGAGACTGAACCTATCAGAAAAAAAAGGCTGCTCCAATTCCACCCAAATAATTAATCACACTACTCAAGAAACACCATTACAACACACACAGCCTATGGCTGTGTGCTTCCAAATCCCAAGAACTCTTAAGATTTTTTCTTTTCTTTTTTCTTTTTTGGTGAAAAAAAGCTCATTGGCTATATTTTTTTTTTAATCCCCACTTAAAGGGTTAAAAGGAAAAGATCAATAAATATTTAGCTGAAATTTTGGGAACATTTATAACACAAACTTAAATAAGCTTTGATAAAAATTTCTATTTCTTGTGTCTCGTTCTATGGTCTGAACAAGGCGTACATACGTCTTAGTATTGTTGTTTTCTGATGTTGAAGGGATTCTGTAGTAAAATTATATAGTTGAGCCTTCGATGTAGGTTAAATTGGTCCAAATACTTACAAATATATTTTAAAACATTCCGATTTTACCTAAATTTTTTGAGTGTACATTTCATTTTTTGATTATGGTATCTAGTTCCATTTTTCGGTTATTTTATTCTCAATGGTCAAAAATTTGATTAACCTCTTTTCATTGCTTCTTAATGATCTATGGATTCTACTTTTTACAAATACTTGAATTCTTATTTTAGTCTATCAATATTATAGTTGTTGTGGCTTATAAATTATTTACCCAAAAAATTGAATCTATTTTGAAAATTAAAATTTGATCTATTACATGTGCTTTCAAATACTTCTATGCAATAAATGTCTCCTAATTCAACTAACATAAGCATAGTTCAATTGATTAAGACATCTATTATTCGACTAAAAGATCGCAAGTTTGAATCTCCATCCTCACATGTTGTACTTAAAAAATATCTTATAATCATATAAAATTAACAAAAAAAAAACATGCCTATAATATATTTCCCTTAAATACTTTATATAAAATATATATCATGAATGATAACAATTTTTAACGTAAATTTTAGAGATAATTTAGATACAGTGTATTTGAAAGTTTGGAGACTACTTTATTTTTCTACTATGTCTCAAAATAATTGTTAGTTAGATAAGTTTAGAGATTGATTTTCAAAATGGGTCTCGTATGGTTCGTTACTCACATATTTTCAAAACTAAACATTAAATCATACAATTTCAGTTTGTGAGTTAAAAAATAAAGTGATACCATATTTTCAAAACTAATTTTGAAATAATAAAAATTGAAAATTATTTTGAAACAATTTCTAAATAAATATTTGAAATTTTTGCTTATAACTCTCCTATTAATTAATTTTATTATTTCCATCCAATTTTTTTTCTAAAATAATATATAATAAGAAAGAGAAATTAAGAGTTTGTTGGATAACATTCATGATTTTTTTTTTCATATTTCTCCTTTCTAGTTTTTAAGAAACAAAAATATATATATTGGAGAAACACAAACATTTAATAACTATTTTCAATTGTCTGTTTCGCATTCTTAATAAGCTTTCTAATAATTGTGCATAAATTTTATAAACAACAAAATCAAGTTTTTGTTTTTGGTTCTTATTTCCAAATACTATGACGTAAATAAAAAAAATTATTCTATCATTCTTAACTTATAAAATGCATGCTAAATATGTTTAGAAATAAATACAATGTAAAATTTTTTAATATTCGATTTTAAAAATTAATTTTCATACAAAAGATTTTCTTTTTCTAATTTAAAATTTTAGAGTAGGAAAAACAATAAAATGTTATCAAACATTTTTTTAAAAGACAAGAAATAATAAATAATTATAATATAGTTCTATTTTTATATATTAAAAAATAAAAAACGAGAACGATAAAACAACGTTGCCAAATATGTTTGAAATTATAAAAAGAAACTAATAATATTCCTATCACCAAACACATATATGATCAATCATAGTTAAAAAAGAAAAAGAACATACACTTAATATTTTCACAACAAAACAAAACCATCATTATTCCTCTACATCACTATCACATCTTTATGAATCATATGCTATAAATTCAATTCAATTGTATCAATCACCAAAAATAATATGCCCTAAAACCTTATTATATAACAACCACACTCAAAAAAGAAATGGCTACACTCAATACCCATACATACTATGCAATATATATCATACAAAAATGTGAAGAGATTATTTTTCTCAATCTCCAACACAATCAAAAACTTTTAATGCTGCAGCTCAAGATTCCCAATCTGATATATATATATATATATATATATATATATTAATTTTTGAATGGTACAAACAAATATCTGATGGGGTTGGAAAAATCACCCAATCAAAATGAATGCTTTTGACTTTTGTTTCTATGTATGGACAACATTGTTACTATCCCCACTCTACCTGTTCTCTCCCTTAGCCTTTTATTTATTTTTGTACTCGTACTCTCATTCCCCTACTACCCCCTCCCCCACCTAACCCCATGGCTCAAAATCACCCTTTTCGATCTCGTTCGGTCTCTCATTAGTTCGATTTTGAATTTGGGATTTCCTTTTTCTCTCTTTCTACGTTCAACGATGGATCGAAAGCAACATCAAAAACTTCGAAATAGGTCTGATTCTGTTAGATTGGATAAACAGTGAAAAGGACAACACAAAGTTCGAGGAGAGATGCGTTTTTTGAATTTGATATGTTTTGATGATTCAAAAAGTCAATCAATAAATTCGTGGAACTACCCTCTGGATATATCTATGAACTTGTATTTTTAAGAAAAGACACTATAGAAATCAAAACAAGTTACAAACTTTATTATCCAATCAATCCAAGCAGAGCACAATGGTTAAACACACATATACATATCTCCCTTGAGGTCAAATGTTCAACCCTGAAAATCCAGATATATTGACATGTCAACAGATAACTCAAACGTTAAATGGAACAATACGAAAACGAACCGAGAGTCATTGGTTTCGGGATCGAGACAGGTCAAAGTAAATGGGTTTGGTTTTAAAAAGTCATCTAGCAAGGCTAGTTTAGAGAGAGGAGAGAGAGAAAATTTAAAAAAAAAAAAGTTTTCAGAGAAGCATTGATAAGATGGTCCCTAAAGTAGTTATAGCCTTGGGGTGTCAACTTCAGTTACCAGTAATGGGCTGGACAGCTTGAGGACGGTTGGGAGTACAGTAACTAGTTCACCATAATAGTTTCTACATTTCTGCCCTTTCCACTTCTTCATTTCTTGGGCTTCTCAAAAGCCCACTTACCATTTTTTTTCCACCAAAAAGTATAATACAAAGTTTAGAGACGTAATTGAAACTTTTTAAAGTTTAGACACGAAATATATTTATGTGGTTGCTACCAGAGCATAGTCGAGCGGGTTAAAGTATATGTATATAACTATGAAGTTGATAGTTCGAATTCTATCCCCACATGTTGTACTAAAAAAAGATTTATAAGGTTAGATTACAAATTTAGTCGTTTATCTTTTAAGATGGCAACTTGAAAGTTCATGAACTAAATTTGTAAACTTTAATTTATTGTTGAACATATTTATTAACCTACCAACAAACATAGTACAATTAGTAAAAATATTTATGAGTTTTAGTAAAGATTGGAGATTTGAACTTAAACGAGAAAAGAGCTCATTAAACATCTTAATAATTGTTTTCTTTCTTTTGGTCGATAAGAGATCAAACTTTTGATCTTAAAGAAAGCAATGGGTGTCTAATTTACTCGCCATGCTGACAAGTATTTGATTAGTGCTTGTACAACGGACAAAATAAGGTTTTTATTAGGAAGAAATGAAAGAGAACTGTGGCCTTGGCCTTGGTTGGTTTAGTACAGTAAAACTGTTGGGGGATTGACATCTTGGGTTCTTCCATTCTAAATGCCTCTTTTCTTATTTTTAATTGACAAAATTCTAATTGCCTGTTTTGAGAAAAAAGAAAAGAAATAAAAATGTAAACTTGTTAAAAGAGGTTCCGTCCATGTTCTTGTTGCATAATAATAATTTTAATTCCGATGGTTTCTTTTTGGTGATACCCAGTTGGTGAAGAGAAGAGAAGAGACGAATTTTATTCCTTAATCCCACATTTTTCTTTTTGGTTTTGGTTTTGTTTTTCCATTGGAAATCGCTCGCTTTTTCTCTCCGTATGCGTGTTGGTTTCTGGGTGTGTTATAGTTCTCCAAAGTTCCCAACACAGACAGCGCAAAATCCAACTCTTTTGCACAACCCCAGCATAGGGCTTCGTTCCCCCACTCCCTCTTCTTTCTCTCGCTCTTTTGTTGGATCTGACTAACGAACCCATAAGTTTTTTCTCAGTTCCATTCTCTTCCCGTGTCCGATCCCCTTAAATTTCTCCCTTTCCCTCTTCCCCCACTGCTCTCTCTGTCCTGAAACTTATTGGGGGAAGACCCATTAACTTGGGATTCAGGGGGGGCGGCATTTGGGGGAACCCCATCTCTGATCCGATCGTTTTTGGGGCATTTTCCATTGAGATGGCAATGCCCATTGAAGGATGAGCAAATCCGGGGACGAAGACGACGAAGAAGAGTGTTTCTACGAGTCCCTTGATCGCATTGCCTCCTCATGTTCCTGTTCCACTTCCAATTCCGATGACGACAGAGATTCCAACGCCAACTCCCCTAATTATGATTCGGAGCACCCGTTTCCGATTCCCAAATTCCCAATGGCCGTTTCCAACTATGATATTTGGATCTCGGAGCCGGCCTCTGTGTTGGAGCGACGGAGTCGTCTTCTCCGAGAAATGGGTCTCAGCGGCGACCCATCTCTCTCCCGGGCTAATACGGCGTCGCAATTGGATCACACGGAAAAGGGTGTCGGGGATTTCGGTCGATCGGCGTCGTCGGACTACTTGAGTCGTCAACAACAGCCGCCGCCGCCCCCTGCCATCATCCGCTCGAAATCGGATGGTTCGGCAGATTGCAGCAGGAACAAGAGCTCTTCACAGGCTTCCGGCAGTGATATTGGTGATAATCAGTGTAATTATTCGTCGTCCATTAATTCTCCTTCAATTCTTTCATTTCATTCGGTCAATGAGACCTCCACTTCATTTGAAAATAACCGTAATCATGTAGTTGTTAAGTCGCGAAGCTGCAAGAGCGAGGGCGCTCCATCGGTTGCTTATACTGTTTCACAGCATAAGCCGCCTTCTGGGAAAAACTGTAGATTTGCGGATGAGATTCGAAGCGATTCCTTGGTTTTGAATGCCAATTCTGATCCTAATCCATCGTCAATGTATCAGAATGCCGACAGTAGACGAGTGCTTAGAGAGGACTCGGCATGTTCTACTAGTGGCAAGGTCAATGAGAAAGCCTGCACTATCAAAGATCTTGACAATGGGAAAGAGTTCGTTGTGAACGAGATTAGTGCAGATGGTATGTGGAACAAGCTCAAGGAAGTGGGCACTGGGAGGCAGTTGACCATGGAGGAGTTTGAGATGTGTGTTGGGCATTCACCCATTGTTCAAGAACTGATGCGGCGGCAGAATGTGGAGGACGGTTGCAACGAGAACATCAATTTAAATGTGAATGGGGTTATCGGTAGCAGTTCGAAAATGAAAAAGAAAGGAGGTTGGTTTAAGAGTATAAAGAGCACGGTGAAGGGCCAAAAGGAGAGACGGAGCAGTGATGAGAGGGATACTTCATCTGAGAAGGGTGGACGGAGGTCAAGCTCTGCAACAGATGATAGCCAAGATGTTTCCTTTCATGGACCAGAGAGAGTAAGAGTTAGGCAGTATGGAAAATCAACTAAAGAATTTTCTGCACTCTACAAGAGCCAAGAGATACAGGCCCACAGTGGGTCAATATGGACAATTAAGTTTAGTTTGGATGGAAAGTACCTTGCAAGCGCTGGAGAGGATCGTGTAATTCACGTTTGGCAGGTAGTTGAGTCGGAGAGAAAGGGGGATCTACTGATGGAGAAACCAGAAGAAGGGAATTTGAGTTTCTTATTTGCAGCTAATGAGTCGCCAGAGCCCACTTCATTATCTCCAAATGTGGATAGCCATCATGAGAAGAAGAGAAGAGGGAGATCTTCTCTAAGCCGGAAATCAGTCAGCTTGGAACATATCATGGTGCCGGAGACTGTATTTGGGCTTTCAGAAAAACCAATCTGTTCATTCCAGGGGCATCTTAATGATGTGCTTGACCTTTCTTGGTCCAAATCACAGGTTAGTTTGTACTTGAATTTCTGTTGATGCATTTTTTGTATTCTGGTGGTATCGATATTTTGGATGCTATATGTGCCCCTCTTTTGGTACTCATCTTCAAATTAGTGATTTCTTAGATCCACAATATGAAATATTTTCTGGACATATTGACAGAAAAATATGAAGTAGAAGGCAGTAGCTTATATAATTCTGCATTGTAAAATATTGGAGATTCCTTGTCATGCTGTTTATCATCAACCAGCTATTTAATAGGAAAACTTTTACGCAGTACTATTGTTGTAGAAACTCGTTAAAATGAAGTAGGATGTGAGGGAATGATTTCATCTGTTCATATCTGAAAAATGATATATAGAGATCTCACCAGGTTATAACTTCTGAAAGTGACTTCCACTTCCAATATTTAGAGCTAAATATGTGAAACTTGAAAGTAAATAATTTATGATATTATGTGGACATGCTGATTCTTGTGGATATTAAATTATATTTAAGGTTTAAACGCTATATTTATTAGAGAAGGAAGTCAACTTAGATTTAGTACTTATTTTGACTACTCCAGGTGATAACTGAAGCCTCTGGGCTGGGGCATTTACTTAGTATCAGTGCCCAGAATGGTGGAATGGTATTCTCAATATGGTATCTCAATAGATGAGATTCTTACTTCAAATATTTGCGTCATTCATCCTCATTTTTTAAATTTACAGTTTCCATATTGGGCCCTGTTGGTCAATTTTGAAGCCAGAGCTCGTTTGGAAGAGGGAGATTGGGAATTAATTTGAATTAATAAATTACCGTTAACCTAACAACTTGAGCTTCTGGGATTCGTATATTATATGAATGATTATAACTAGATGTGACAACCAATTGTGTCAATGTACAAAGGATGTGGATAAGCCGGTGAGTTTGTTGGATCTAAGAAAGATATTGAAAATGACAACATGGTAAATAAGGGATTGGCATTTTTAACTATGCTGCTTTATTTGTAGTAGTAGCTAATATTGTTTAATACTTCAACTTTTCTCATGTGTAAAAGGGGACAATATTCACTAGATGGAAATTTGACAACCTTTTCACATTTATTTTTTTCTACTTTCTCATATTTACTTGACTTTATGGAAGAGTAATATGTTTCTTGAACTCAGAAACATTGCGGCTGCTTGGAAGCTAATATGA
>NW_019104501.1:404774-437729 GCF_001995035.1 Momordica charantia | reverse complement strand
AATGTGGTATTGCTCAGGAGGCTCTACATTAGGAATGTTGATTGGAAAAAAATAAGAGCGCCTTTATATATATATATGTGGTTTGTTTAGGAAATTTTATATATATATATATATATATATATATAAAATAAGAGCGCTTTTATCATGTTGATAGCATTAGATTGCTAGCTTTTATTTGGTGAGCTCTTTCTAAAAACTTATGTAATTATAGTTATACTCTCTTTTTGACATACGCCAGTTGGAGCTTCTTTCGCAAAGCTCATTGGCTTTAGGAAGGATGTCTTATCTCCACTTCTGTATGTCCTCTAGTAGAGTAGAAGTGTCTAATGTAGTGGAATGTAGTGGAATATTGTAAGAAGTTATTGAAAATGATTTAAGGGATTTCTTGTGCAATGTTCTTGGTGCAGATGAGGAGAGTCTTTTAATGAACTCAAAAATGTTTTGCAGACCTCTATCCTCAAGAGGCTTAGCCCTTAGTGTAGAAAATCCCAGATGTAAGAATGTAGTCTTTATCTAAATGGCTTCGGGTATTTTGAGAGATACAGATCTCTATGTTGCAAAATCACTTCCAGCTAGTTTGGGGAGGATGCTTTTGTTTGGTTCATGGATTTTTCCTCCCATGGTAATTCTAGATGCCCATGGCACTAAATTGCTATGTGTTGGTTCTTCTTTTGGCCAATACATTATTTGAGTGAAGGTCAGTAGCTTGATGACAATGCCTTTGTATGTTAACTTTCCTAGACTCTATAGAATTACTAATAACCATCTGATAAATGGTCATGAAGTTTGGAATTGGGATAGATGAAGCCATAATGCTAGGAGGCCCTTGCCAAAGTCAACAAGTCTGATTAAGTCGAGATGGAGATCCTGAATTTGACACTTCTTCCCAGATGATTTTTGTTTACAATAGAAGTGGAGAAGATCAAAACCTTATTTTGTAGACCAGTTTCCACCTTTTCAATCGGTGTCCTCCATCCTGTATTCAGATGTGCGTCATGCAATTATTTATAGGCCACAATTTCAAAGGGAAAACAAATTCTGTGGGTTGAATATAGTCATGGTGTGTGTTCCTTGGCTTAAACAGAATTGTAGGAATTGAGAAGTAGCCTAAAAATGCTTATTAAAACTTTAAAAGAGAGACAAAAGTCGTCTAAGAATGAGGTTAAAGTTGATTGCTACATAATGTATTATGTCTTGAGAAATTTACTTTTTTTTTTCCCCATTATTTGAACTAATTGGAGACCTTTTTTGGTGGTCTCCTTTAGTTTTGAAGAGGGTAGAATCAATAGTATAGAAATGTGTGTGCTTTGTGCTGGAGTGCCCAAGAGGCTCCTTGCTTCACATGATGCGAGGCAACCTCAAGGAGAGTGCCTTGCCATCTTTGGTTGTGCCTCTCTGTTTCTCTCTAATTCTAAGGAAAGAATTCCAGAGTGCCTATTTCTGAAAATAATCACTTTTAACCGTTGAGGTGCAACAAACTGGCCTAGGCTCATTTCTTTAACTTTTCCTTACCTGCCTATATTGAAATTTTTGCTACAGCATAATTTTGAGTAGATGATTAGTGAAGCATCTTTCCATTGCCATGCTCTTGGAGCATGTGGAAGATAAGCCGAATGTCTATTTTGAAACACAACTGTAGTTATAGTTTGTCGTAGTACATGTGTATATATATGTTCATTCGGATGCCTATTTAGGTTTACTTTGGATGAGAATATTGTTTTCCCAAGTGTGGTAACTGTAGATGGTTTGAGGCAGCATCTTCCAGTGCAGAGTTTTGAAATGCACGTGTAGTCGCATCTAGGCCTGGGGCGCAAGGAAGGAGAGGCAAGGCATCCTTTGGATGGCGCGTGCTGTGGCACACCTGTAATTTTGAAACTTTTTTTTTGAATTTTTGTTTATATGGGAAGAAAATAGCTTCTGGTTCCCTTTATATTTATTCAATCTCTTTGAAAAAAAGCCCTCATATATATTTTTTTCATTATCTCATTCTTCATAACGCTATATTTTTCAATTTTCATATATAAATCTATTTTCATATTGTACGCTTCAATAGAAACAGGCCTTTTTTTTTTCCTGGCCCCTAAGGACTATTGCATTTCTATCTTTAAAAGTCATTGTTCCAGATCCATTTCATTTTCATCTATGAACCATCAGGCATCAATAAGGCCAGATGTCTACTATTGGAAGTTTGGAGCCTGAGATTGGTTGAATCAGAAGGTGCTAATAGAAGCCTGAAAGTCTAAGAAAGTATATTTAGGATTTAACAGGACAATGGAAATGGCTGTGATAACTGATAAGGAGAGGATTTCCCACTTGTGGTGTTACCTAATTATATGGAAATTTGGATGTTGTATAATGTTATTTTTGGCTGAATGAAAGTTTCGTCTTCTATTTATCATCTCTTCTTTTAGTCTTCCCTTTCACTGATTGGAAATTTAGAACTTGAAAACTTGTATTCTGGTTGAAGTACTTTTGTGTAGATATAGATATACCAATTGTAATTCCCAATACAAACGGGAGCGTTATTGTTTGAATTGGGCTCATTTTAATCTTCACAGGTCTGGAAGGTTTCTCAGTGCTTGCTATATTTAAAATTTTCTTGGACATTATAAACTGAATATGCCATTGAATTATTTTCCAGACTCTTTCCTAAGTCCTAATATTGTAGTATAAAATCTTGGCTTTTAATTTTTCAGCATTTGCTCTCATCTTCAATGGACAAAACTGTGCGGCTCTGGCAGTTGTCAAGCAAATCCTGTTTGCATATCTTTTCGCACAGTGATTTTGGTAAGTTCCCTACATGTATTTCTTTTGCTTTGTTTTTTCCCCCCATCTTTCTGTTTAAAACCATGTGCCCTCTAATTCTATTAAGTGACGACCCAATGAAAGCTTTTATTTTTTCTTTTTAAGCTCGATTTATCAATCAGAAAACAATTACAACCCAACTCAGGAAGACTTTGGCCATCTAAAATGCCCAAGGAATATTTTTAAATTTTCTATGGTCTCTTGATGAACTGACTTGTAGCTAATAGCAAGTTTGTTTCTCGCATGTACCTTGCCACAGTAACTTGCATCCAGTTTAATCCTATTGATGATAGATACTTCATTAGTGGATCGTTAGATGCTAAAGTTCGTATATGGAGTATCCCAGATCGTCAGGTTGTTGATTGGAGTGACTTGCACGAGATGGTGACCGCCGCTTGCTATACGCCCGATGGCAAGGTTGAATAGTTGGTAACTTTGCCTTGTTTCTGTATAACCTATAGTTCTATTTATTGCTCAAAAAGATTCTTTTTTCCCACTTTAAAGGGTGCATTGGTTGGTTCTTACAAGGGAAGCTGCCGATTGTACAGTACCTCTGGTATATTTATATTCTGTCAACTCAATTATTCCTTCCTCTCCTAATTTCCCAAAAGTATATACGTGTGAATGATATTTAAAATCGACAGACTGAGTTCTTCTGTGCATTTGGTCATTGACTGAATGATGATTCTATTTTTCCAATTTTTTTCCAGAGAACAAGATGCAGCAAAAAAGTGAGATAAATCTGCAGAACAAGAAGAAAAAGTCCAGTCATAAGAAAATCACTGGGTTCCAGGTAATTTGATGGGTTATTTTAGTGTTGTTTTCTTCCCATATTTTTCCTACTAGCATGGACTGAAATATGTTGTTACTACCCCTTCGGCCCTGTCCACTCGGCTGAAGCATGCACACAAAAAAAGAAAAACTAAAACATTGCTATGATTCCCAACTTTTCTTCCAGTTTCTGATCATTTCCAATTTACAGTTTGCTCCAGGAAGTTCTTCAGAAGTGCTCATTACCTCTGCAGATTCACGCATCCGAGTGGTCGATGGTGTTGATCTGGTACAGAGGTTCAAAGGTATGGTTTAAGTTCATTAAGATGTTTTCAAGGATTACTTTTCAGAGTTCTAGCAACTGTAGAATATTTTTTTTTAAATTTTTTTAATTTTAATTTTAATTTTTTAAAAACCATTACTATGACTGGGACTAGTTTTGTGGTAAGCTCCTTGAACCGTGGAGATTGAAGCGAAATCGCCAACACTCTGAGAATTTGGTCCTTGTTTAATTTTCACAAGTTCAGTCGACTTGTCGCCATGTAAAATGTGACTCTGCACAATATCGGCACATGGCTCCACAATCTTGGTCATCCTATTTTTTACCGGCATGCTTAAATGAAGTTTTAGAGATGGATGATCCTACAAATATTTGTTTCCCACTACATTATTCTTCTGGCCATGCTTTTTGTGATCATTTGAGTTCGGTTCCTTTGCCTTTATTCCTTGCTTTCGGATTCTATTTTCACAATTCTTTTATGAAGCTCTAGAACTCCCTTTTCTGTGCATCAGTTCATTGCTGCAATGTCTCTACTCCAAACGTTTTAAGAAAACCAGTTAAATTGACCTCCAAAGTTCATAGGTTCATCTCTAACAATTGATGGTATTGGATTGTATTTACTGCATTTTAATGGGATTTGATTGTGATCGTCTTCAAAGTTCAGTTTCTATGCTGCTTATAAATTTGCATATCTCACTGGCTTGGATCAAAGAATGATTATTTCTACATCAGTGGTTGTTATGTCTATTATTTAAGATTGTTAAGTTTGTAACAGGGTTCCGAAATACGAACAGCCAAATCTCGGCCTGCCTTTCGGCGAATGGCAGGTACGTGATATCGGCCAGCGAGGATTCTCATGTGTGCATATGGAAGCATGAAGCTGATGCTCGGCCTAGTAGGAGCAAGGGTGTGACAGTCGTTCGATCGTACGAGCATTTCCACTGTCAAGATGTCTCCGTGGCCATACCGTGGCCCGGTATGGGCGATTCTTGGGGACTTCATGACGATTATTGCGGAGACAACAATGCGATCGAAAATCACCTCGACGAAGTCTACTCTGCTAACCATCCCCCTACACCCGTGGAGGCAGCAAACGGCAGTGAGGATTCCCTATCGGCATCTGGTTGCACGAACAGCCCTCTTCACGGAACTCTTTCGAGTGCAACCAACAGCTACTTCTTTGACAGAATCTCAGCAACATGGCCGGAGGAAAAGCTTGTTCTGAATCCTCGGAACAACCGTAGCCCTCATTCCAGTGTGGACATTGCCAGCGGAATGTTTCAAGGCTCTTCGGCATGGGGTATGGTGATCGTAACTGCCGGGCTCCGAGGCGAGATCAGGACTTTCCAGAATTTTGGATTGCCAGTTAAGATTTAAAGAGAGGTTGTGAAAATGAAACTGGAAGCCTCTTAGAACCAAAACCCAAATGGGAAGGGAGTAGAAAACTACTCCAATGCCATTACCATTGCCATTGCCATTGCCATTCATGCCCCTCCCCACTGATTGGAAAATATGTACAGAGACAGAGAGATGATGGGGTGACATTTGTAATGTTAGCAGAATTAAGTGTCTAGTTACCCTGTGCTCACGCTCCTCGGGCGGAGCAGAGATCGAGAGCCAGTCGAGTGGAGTGGCGGGAAAGAGTATAGATTTGTGAAGAGAAAAACTGAAAAAGGGGAAGAAAAAGAAAAAGAAGAAAGAAAAGAAAAGAAAATTTACACTATGAATTTAGCAACAGATGATGTGATTTCTGTAATCGGGAATTGTAGAGTTTTGAGCACTGCAAAAGCCTTATTGAATTGAAAAGGAGAAGGAAAAAAGAAAAAAAAAGAGGATTTTTTTTTTTATCAGGAATGTTGTTTGGATTGGTTTTGAGGATTATTTTCTCTTAACAAAAATACACAAGGCCAAGGGTAGTCTGGTAAATTGAATTGAACTTTCCAGCTATGTTTTGTCTGAATCTGGTAATGTCAATAGTGAAACTTAGATGTTCTATATTTATATGAAAGAAGATAAAAGTTTTACAAGGACGGTGAATCATAAGATTCCTTTTTTGGAAAATCTGCACTTTTCCAAATCCAGAAATGTCGAGGATTTATCCTGGCAGTCAATACGTTTATGCATACCTCTTAACAATTTGCTTCTAGGTCAATTTGAGCATAATTCAATCAGTTAAGACACTTATCTCTGATTAAAATATTGTGAGTTTAAATTAATGTTTCTTAATTGACTTTTCAAATTAGTTTAGATTTTTAAAATATTTTTAAAAAGTAGATAATTAAGTAAAGAAATACATGATTAAGCTAAAATCTAAAAAGCAAAAAGCAAGATGATGGAAGATGAAGATTGTCATTGGATCCATTATGTCTAATTTTGTGCAAAAAAAAAAAAGATAATTATGTGTAGAAAATGTATCAGGAAAATAACATGTGCATGTCATTTTTTCCTCATCACATATTTTAACTCGAACACTTAAATACTATCACCTAATCAATTCTAAATTTACACTTAAACCCATAAAGGTCCAATTAATTTAAAATTTTGAAAGTTTTTTATTACATTCAATTTTTTTTTTAAAAGAGGGAAACTAAATTGAATAAGGTGTGGATTTAGATTCGAGCTCCCACTTCAAGTGCTTACAAATAAAGGGTTGAGTTGAGAGTAGTAGAGGATTTCAGATTGATTTGGGTGGACTGGTTAAATCAAACTCGATCGGATCAGATTTAATCGGGTGGTTCAGATGGCTCAATCTATTTCGCCTCCTTGGTCTCACTTGAAGTTAAACTAGTACGATAATTTTACCCATAACAAAATTTTAAGAATAATATTTAAGTGCTTATCTTCTTACTCACCACCATTAAATATTGATAGCTCATTTATTTTTTTAAATGATACATTTTCTATCTCTTTTAGCTATTCTATTTTCAATAGTAATAAATAGAAAAACCTAAATATTACTTAATTTTAAAAATTAAAAAGTGGGAGTTCTAGAAATCTACCATTTTTATTTTTACCATTTCACAGACAGTCCAAAAATATTTTTCTAAAGAAACAAAAGTGAAAATTTCAATAAACCAAAGCAAAAAAGAAAATCATCCTTAGAAAATTCACTACACCATAGTGATGAATGATGATAGTGAAAAAAAAAAGGAAAAAGAATGAAAATCTCCCACCCATTCCCCATCCCTTTCAGTTCTGGCGATTTTTAGCATCATCCCGTAATTTCCTTTTTCTTTCAAAAGAAAATAAAAATATATATATCTGAGGAAATCCAGTTCTCTAATTCTGATTGGTGGGTAGGAATTGATTTGGCAGAAGCCCACGTTTCACCAATTATCTTATCCCCTCTTTGATTTTTGATATCTTGAAGCCGTGACTCCTTTTTGTAGGCAATGGCTTCTGATCTTTTCCCCTATATAAACCACTCTCTAGATATTCTCTACCCAATGCTTAACCCAATTCACCTTTCAAAATCTCAAATTTCAGCTCTTTGATTTGGGTTTTAATGGCTCTCCAGGCTGCTTCTCTGGTTTCCCCTGCTCTCACTCTTCCCAAAGAGGTCTGTCTCTGTTACTGTTACTCACCCAAATACAAATGGTGATGTTTTCTTGAATCTGGGTTGTGTTCATTTTGGTCTGACATACATGCATATGGGTTTTTCCAGGGAAAGTCTGGTGCATGCTTGAAGGATTCAAGTTTGTTTGGGATTTCATTTTCAGACCATATCAAATCTGAATTCAGTTCTTCTGCATTGAGGTGTAAGGTAGTGGGTGTTTATTTTTTGTGTGTTATTTATCTGTTTTCTTTTGAAATTCCGTGAGAATTTTGTTGGTATGGCTGAGATTTGGATGTTGGTGGATTGTAATGAATGTTATGTGTTTGGTGAAACGCCAGAGAGAATTCAACCAACAGGTTGGTGCCATCAGGGCTCAAACAGCTGCTACCACAACTCCAGCAGTTAACAAGGCTGCCCCTGATGGGAAGAAAACTCTCAGAAAGGGCAGTGTTGTGATTACTGGAGCCTCTTCTGGGTTGGGTCTGGCCACAGCCAAGGCTCTGGCTGAGACAGGAAAATGGCATGTTATTATGGCTTGCAGAGACTTTCTCAAGGCTGAGAGAGCTGCAAAGTCTGCTGGCATGAGTAAGGAAAACTACACCGTTATGCATTTGGACCTCGCCTCGCTCGACAGCGTCCGACAATTCGTTGACAACTTCCGGCAGTCAGGCAGGCCGCTTGATGTGCTGGTGTGCAATGCTGCAGTTTACCTCCCAACTGCTAAAGAGCCTACCTTCACCGCTGAAGGATTTGAGCTTAGTGTTGGGACTAACCATCTTGGCCACTTCCTCCTCTCCCGTTTATTGCTTGAGGATTTGAACAAATCTGATTACCCCTCGAAACGACTCATCATTGTTGGATCGATTACGGGTAGGTTCTATTATTCGGGGTTGCTCTGAATCTGATATTTTGCCTTTTTGGGAGTGCTGAACTTTGATTTCATGATCAGGAAACACAAATACCTTGGCTGGAAATGTACCTCCTAAGGCCAACCTTGGAGACCTCAGGGGACTTGCTGGAGGATTGAATGGCCTAAACAGCTCTTCCATGATCGACGGTGGTGATTTCGATGGTGCCAAGGCATACAAGGACAGCAAAGTGTGCAACATGCTCACTATGCAAGAGTTCCACAGGCGGTACCACGAGGAAACTGGCATCACATTTGCTTCCCTCTACCCGGGATGCATTGCTACGACTGGCTTGTTCAGAGAGCACATTCCCTTGTTCAGAATACTCTTCCCTCCCTTCCAAAAGTACATCACCAAGGGCTATGTCTCAGAAGAAGAATCAGGAAAAAGACTAGCTCAGGTAACTAAACTTAACCTCACCATAGGCAACGAAAAACTATCTCGAATGTCCAATTGTATCAGTTCAAGAATCTGATCGTTTGCTCGTAATGCAGGTTGTGAGCGAACCGAGCTTGACAAAATCAGGTGTGTACTGGAGCTGGAACAAGAACTCGGCTTCATTCGAGAACCAGTTGTCTCAAGAAGCAAGTGATGCAGAGAAGGCTCGCAAAGTTTGGGATTTGAGTGAGAAACTTGTTGGTTTGGCTTAAAAATCAGAATGACTGAAGTTTCTGTGATGGTCTTTGGTTGCTAAAACTAAAGATCACTGAGCGCGGGAATTCGTAACTGTGGTGTTGTTTTGTAAACAAGTTTTCTGATGTAAAAGTAGTTGGTTGACTTGAGTTTAGTCCTTAATAAAAGGCATCATCCTCTACCAAAACTGTACGGTCCTGCTTGAACCACGAACCACGAACCACACGAGCAAGTTAGGTACGAGGGGTAGATGGCTCGTAGCCTCATAGTCGTAGCACCCCTTTTCTTGATCCAGTCTTTTCTTCGCTTCAGTTGTGAATTGCCTACTCAAAAAGGAGTGATGTTCGCACACCGTAGCCTAACCTTACATTTCAACAAGCCTTGAAATGTTTAATCAGTGGCAGTTTACCCAAATTCCAAGCTTGAAAGCCCCATCTCCAATTACAATATTAAAAAGATTGAACATATCAATTAGTATTTATTTGAGTCAATTAATATTATAAGAACGAGGGTAAATATTTAACGTTAGAAAACATTAGTTTCAATAGTATTTTTAATTGGGACAATCCGGCTAAATAGCCTTTTTCAAAGGCCCAGAAATGTGCTCCCTCTCTGTAAACATTTTCTGATATCAATTTGGTGTGAAAATACGTATTTACTCCCTTCATTTTTTTTTCCAATTTATTACTTTCTCCTCCTTCCTCTCTCGTATCGTTACAATCCCACTCTTTTTCTTCACCTTCTCTGAAAAAACAAGCAACAAGCTTCATTTATGATTTTTTTTCGATGAGAGACATGCGTTGAGAGCGAGAGCGAGAGGAGCGACAGCCTTTTTTTGTGTGTTCTATTTTTATTTTTTTTTTATGTGGGGGGAGGGGGTTTGTGTGAACTCTTTGTTCTTGGTTCTTTGTTGAGTTTTTACTTCTCTTTTAGGTGTGACCCGTTCTTTTGTGTGCTGTGTATTTTTTATTTTGTTTTTTGAATTTTAAGCTCCAACAATGGAGTCAAACAAGATTGAGAGGAGATGAATGAAAAATAAGGAAGAGAGAGGAGAGAGAAAAGTGAATGCCTTCCAAATCAAACAAAAAATCGAATGGGATGTTGTGTAGAAAAAAATGGAAGAAAGAGATATCTCAAATCATAGAGAGAGAAAAGGATCTACAGAGGAATGTAAGAATGAATAAGAGGGAGAGAAAGTTGAGAGGAAGAGGAAAGAGCAGAGAAAATGAGACAAGGGATAACTTGTAATTTCACTTGACGTAAGCAAATTGTTAAAAAACATAAAATTTGGAGCTTGTGATACATTTTATAGTTAACCTTTGAAAAAGACTATTCAATCCAATTTTCCCTTTTAATTGTCCCACTACTTTCATAAATTTAATTAAGAATTTGATAGAAAGAGAAAAGTTAAAAAATTGAGAATGACAGCTGAAACCGATAGGATTCCTCATCAAGGACTACTTTAACGACACAAGGCAAATCAACTAAAGGATGACCTATTCGAGTAACTCTCCACACTTCTTTAAGAAAGCACACCAAAATATACCTGATAATCCCCTCTGTACCAAAAGCAACATCATAGAGAAACACCCACAAAAACCATAAAACTACCTAAGGAAGTTGGAACTTCCCCAAAAGACACCTCGTCCCCAAGGTGGAAATGAGGAAATCCTCCCAAGAGTTGTCACCAGCTAGTAAATCCTCCCACAAACCTGTCGAATGCCTAAGACAGCTGCCGGATGAACCTGCCACTCCAAATTAGGTGCTGAAATGAGATGAAAGAGGTTGACGAACATACCAGTACCAACTGAGATACATGAAAAAACTGGATGAATTTGGGCCGAAGAAGGAAGATACAATTTACATGCAATCGAACCAATGCGTTGTAAAACTGGAAAGGCCCAAAATATTTAGCAGCCAACTTCTCATTGCGCCGCTTGGCCAAGGATGCCAAACGATATGGGCGTAGTTTTAAATAAACCATATCTCCCATGACCAGCTCAATATCTCGACGATGACAGTCAGCCACTTTCTTCATTTGGATTGGGCACGCTCCAAATGGGCAGATCAAGTAGTGCTTGATTGCAGGAATTTGCAGTAGTACTTTGTTAGAACCCAAACAAGAAATACTAGAACTACCAAGTAATTTGAGGTACTTGGACCCTCCCYTCCTCTCTTGAGTATTCTTACTCGAGCCTAAACCATACTCAGTCCATTGGATACCTTCATCCTTGCACCTCCCTTCTATTTATAACAACACTCCCTAACCACTCTCCTATCTAATTACTAAAGTACCCTCGATACTCTAATAATATCTCTTTATTACCCTAAGGGTGATTCCTATCATACTTTGACCATAATGGACTAAAGGAGGGAGTGAGCCCGACCATACAAAACCTAAAAAATGGAGTAGTACCGGTACAAGAATTGAATGTAGTATTGTACCAATATTCTACCCAAGATAACTAATGCTGTCACTGTGTTGGTTTTTCATGACAAAAACATCATAAATAGGTCTCTAAAAACCGATTAACAACTTCCGTTTGAGGATGATAAGTACTTTTGCGCAACAGGGTTTCATGCAAACGAAACAATTCACTCCAAAAATGGCTCAAGAACACTGAAACAGTTGACAAAGCACCACTTTTACGAATACATCTGCTACTATCTTTGCAGAAAAAGGATGTTTCGAGGGAAGAAAATGAGCATATTTACTCACCCTGTCTGCAACCACAAAAACAATTGACAAAGGTTAGGTACGTGGGGTAGACTACTCGTAGTCGTAGCACCCTTTTTCTTGATCCAGTCTTTTCTTCGCTTCAGTTGTGAACTGCCTGCTCAAAAAAGAGTAATATTTGCACACCCTAGCCCAACCTTACATTTCAACAGGCTTTGAAATGTTTAACCAGTGGCAGTTATGCCATCTTTTACCCAAATTCCAAGCTTGAAAGCCCCATCTCCAATTACAATATTAAAAAGATTGACGATATAAATTAGTATTTAATTTGAGTCAATTAGTATAAGAATGAGGGTAAATATTTAACATTAGAAAAGGTTAGTTTCAATAGTATTTTTAATTCTCCCAACACTTTCATATATTTAATCAAGAATTTGATAGGAAAAAAAAAAGTTAACCTACCGAGGAAGAGTGTTTAGTATCTATAAGAGATTAAAATTTACCATAACTTATCCGCTTAAGTTCATGATACATTTCACTAAAGGCCAGAGGGAAAAAGTCTTACAAACTCTGCAGTATCTAAAATGTTGTCAAGTTTCAACTGAACTAATTTTTGTACATTGTAAGTGTCTCACTCTCAAATAAGTATAAAAAACCTTAAAGTTCATAAGATGGGAACCTTGCTACAGAGGGCTCAACCATGTCAAAAAAGAGATATGCCATTCCCCCAATTCCTTCAAACAAGGAATAAGGGCGATCTCCAGAATGCATCTTCCCCTCTGAAATTAGCCTTTCTGCATTCTGATGCAGAAAGCATGCAAATGCCTTGGCTCTGTACAAGTATTTGGTATCACCAGTCAACCTGTAGAGCGAAAGAAACACGTACGTGTTACCGCTAATTCCATGGCAGATCCCAACTCGTTTAAGCAGACCCCGGTTCCAAATGACTTCCGCAGCATCCATTGCTGCTTCCAGAAACTTGTCATCTCCAAAAATCTGGTGATTGTTTGCAAAGAGATCAGTTGATAGTTTCATTTCATATAGTGACTGAATCTCTTACTAAACTGGATAACACTTAAGTAAAAAGTTTATACTCCTCGGTTGAATCTGCCCAACCCAACAGAAGATAATCCGATTACTACGATATTACAGGCATTGTGAAAGCACGAACGGAAACGAATACCTCAACTGCTTTTATGAGGGTAAGTGCAACCCCAGGGGCTCCATGGCACCAGTGCACCAGACGGTCGGATTCATTTCCTTCGCTTGAGCAATAATTGCCACTCGGAAACCGATCTTTAATCATGTAACGTATCGTACTTTTAACATCCTCAGCCTCATCTGGCTGTAGTTTCACATTCATCAAGACATGCATAATTCCAGCTAGTCCATGGGCAGCACCCCAGTACTTCTTCCCATGCCATTCATACATCAATGGCGATTTCCCTTTCTTACCCAATTGCCTACCAGCCTCAATAACCTCATCGACAACTGATCTCTACCCAAAATCTCAATCCATTAGACGTCGAGTTATGCAGATTCTCGAGTAAAGAAGATCAAATGTAGTTTATTGTCAGCATAATAACATACCATAATGGTGTTAGATATGGTGTTGTGACCAATGTGCTTGTTTAGGAACAGACATGCCCATAAGAACCCTGCTCTGCCATACAGCAGTTCATTTGGTAAATCATCGGGTGGTTTGATCTGCTCTCACAGGCATGTAAATGGGTCTCAAGTTCAACAAACATTCATAATCAAAATGAAATGAAATCAATGGTGAAAAAGCATTACATATTCAAATTTTTCCAAGTAATGGCTGACTTGCCTTCCATTGTTGGCGAGCTTTGCTGCAACTGCACCAAGAGCACAAACTCCAGCTCGCCCACAAATGAACGATACACGCCTATACAAAGCAAGCGAACAACAAATTTCACCATAACATGGAATCAGATCAATACAAGACAAGCAAGTGAACCAGAAAGATCACCTCGAATCTGTAGAAACAGAATCACAGGCTGTGACGATCTCAGAGCATAATTTGAGATCAGTTTCATTGTTGGAAACTAGGTAGGATTTCAAAGCCAGGAAAGCCGTCCCCAATGCCCCAGTGTACAGAGTCCAATCCCGCGGATGGCTTTCTTTCGACGTCCACGTTTCCCTCACGACCTGAAACCGAAAATGTCAGACGCAGAAACAAAACCCTAGAGAACCCACAAATCCAAATTCTCAGTACCGTTTCTTTGAGGTCGAAAGCGGCCTTTCGAAAGTGATCAGAAAGCGCTGCGTAGGGCAGAGAAAGGAGCTCTGTGAGAGTGAGAGCATCGGAATCGGATGCTGCGAGTTCTTCCGCCGGCGCTTCGGCCACGAAGTCCGGCATTTGGTTTGGGAAGAAACGGTCGGCCATTTCCGTGGGCTTTCTCCGATGGTGTCGGTCTCTGCAGAAAGCTGAAGCCCGTGGCAGACGATTGCTGTTGCTGATTCCACTGCCGGAGCCAACACGTGTTCATTCATACCATTTTTTTTTCTGAAAAATACTCTGATTTTACTAATTTTTTAGTTCCCGCCAAATATACGAGCGAAAATTAAGTTTTTGTGACTAAATTGTGTCATTGTGTGTGAACAAGTTCGTGAAACTTCAAATGCAAGCGTGGCTCTATCGGACCGTCTGTTTCGATCGACATTTTGGTAAAAATTTGGACGTTTTTTGGATTGCGATTCAAGTGGGTTCATATCTACGCCTGAATGTTGATAATTTGATTAATTTCTGTGCGATTGATTAGGTATCGGCGTTTGATGGAGGTATCATCATCATATTTATCACTTTACTACACTGTAAGAACAAGAACAAGGTGGATTCGAGCTCTTCAGCCTATTTTACGAGGTCAGAAACTTCCGTCCTTCATTCTATCATACTAGTTTTTGAAGTATATCTGCCAAAACCAAATCGAGTTGAAGCTTTAGCTTTCCACAGAGTTCTACAAGGAACTACAGAAAGAAGACAGAAATGTCATAGTGCCGGCCAAGTGTTTGATAAAACGTTTCTTACATTTGAGCTTCGTTTCTCATCAAATTCACTAAGAACATCCTCAAGTTTTCATCAATTTTATTTGTTTATTCACATTTGAAGAAGTTTCTGAGCTCACTTTGGGTGACCAAGTAAGAAGGCAAAGACAAATTTTTATTCTCTAAGTTACATGAGATGTATCTAGTATCTTCTAGTTGGTGTCCCATTCAGCCCAATTAGCTTCACTGCCTCTTCTTGGAATGCTGTTCACTCTTGTATACACATCAACCTTGAAGTTGGCTCCACACATGGCTCCTTCACTGTCAATTCTAGGCATTGGCTTCATCTTGTTCAATGGATGCTCAAAGCTCATTAGACCTCCCTCACTGTGGAACATGCATCCTGCTCATTCATTCAAAACAAAATTCTCAATCACAAGAAAAATATTCCACTCCATTCCCATAATCAATCAAAAACATTACCAGTTGGGAAGGGTGCATATGACTTAGCACAGCCTTCTTTTATGACCTCCACATCATCTGATATCACCACTGACCCATCTGCTGCAATGCCCCAATACAGCTTCACTCCCCCATCAGCACCCTGCTTAGTGAATCACCCATCAATTAGCCACATTTTGTGAATGCCAAATTGCCCATTTGAAAGAGTTAGATAGATAAATGAGAGAAGGGGAAGTTGTGTAGATACCAAGGCAGCAAAAACAGCACCAGCCCTGCTGTCATAAACAACAAAGGCAAAGCTGCCATCAAGGTCCTTGAGAACCTGATCAGCTGGATAAGGACCTCTGTCCCGAAGTGTCCTATAGGCCTCAATCAAAAACATGGCCTCGTTTGAGCCTTTTGATAGACCGTATTGCTTGTTGAGTGCACATAGATTGCTTAAGCTCCCCAAGAACAGACAGTATATTTCATCAAACCCACAGAACAGCCTGCACCCAAATTCACCCAAAAAAAACTTCATCTACTGTTTGGATTCATAAATCATAACCAGTATTCTAAAGAGAGAGAGAGAAGAAGACGAAGTTACCTCTGGTGGAGAGAGAAAGGTCGGTCAGGAGGAACATAAGCTAGAACAGCCGCTTCACCAAAGTTGACAGAGAAAGTGTTGTGAGGGTGACGAGAAAGAAACTCTTTTAGTGTTTCTTCAGGAAGCTTAGGAGTCTTAGAGCCACTGAAAGATGCAGGGCTGTTGAGTTCCTCAGGTGGGTGTGCAAAAGTTTTGTGAAAAATGGCCAACATTTTGAGAAATACAACTTATTGGGGGGTTCCTCAAGATCGAAACCAAACCAGAAGCAGAGAGAGAGAGGGGAGAGGGAGAGGACTTGGAGCTACCAAAGGCCAGCCTTATAAAAGGCAAAAAGAAGGGCAGAGATGGTATGGAAATGTTGTGTAATTATTGTGGGCGTGGATTTTCCATTGTGTGATGGAATGGGATAAGGTTCTCGTTTTTCAAGGAGTGCTTATCCTTTTCTTAGTATTTTAGTTTAATGTTCGTGGGGATTGAGATTTATCTGATTTGTTAATCAACACTTCAGAGTCAGAACTGTAAATCTGTCGGCTCAGGCGGTGGTAATTGGCAAAAGGAATCCACAATATCAAGGACGTGTCAGGACAATGATAAGCATTAATGTGGACCTTAATGATACGATTGTTGCTTAGATCAAAATTTAAAACGTGATAAGTATGAATTCTCGTCCTATATCAAAATTTAATAGTGTGAATCTTGTGGTATTATTACATCCAAATTTAGAAACAATCCTCTATCAAGTGAAATCTAACATAGTTAACTAGACAATAGAAGAATCATAACATAGTTAACTAGACAATAGAAGAATCATAAGTAGATAAATGAAGAATAAAACGAATCCTTTTGAATAAAACTACAAGTAAAGTTACAAAGGATTTGGATTTAGAGTAGGACAATAATCATAGAGACGTCGGTTGTGGAAACATGTATAGATTCAAACAAACAAGCTGTCTTCACATGGGGATAGCAGCCAAGAACAGTAGAAGTTTGGTTAGAGGAATAAGTGAGTGAGAGTTGTGATGATAATGGTAAAAAAACAAACATGGAATTAGGTTGTGGTTTGGTATGAAAGGTGTCATCCAAATCTTCCAATTCTGTGGGTCTGTTTTTAGAAGATGAGCCCAACCCAGCACCCAGATATAGCTATGTCGTATTAGAGTATTATATTCTACAGGTAGTTGTTTGACTCGCTAATTTTGGACTTGGTATGACATAATTTTATCATTGTGTAGTCTATATATAAGTTTTATATTTGAAAGTATTTGGATACGTTTTTTTTTTAATATACGTGTTTCTGGAATACGTGAAAGTGGAGATGTGATTTCTCTAACGTTAAATGGTAGGGATTCGAACTCACGACCTTTTGATTAGAGATACACGTTTGAATTATGTTCAGATTGGCCATGAATTGATTCCATTAATTGATTGAATGATTTGAAATAATAATATTATGAGAGTGAAAATGACCAAATTTGTTGACAATTTGTAAAGTGGTTGAATTTTAACCAAAGGATAAATCTTAATTAAATGTATATGGATCATAACTTTTAATTTCTTTTTTTATATATAGTTTCATTCTTCAAAATAAAAAATGTAAACAAAATCATTAATAATTTGAGGATATTAATAAATTAGAAATTGAAAAGAGATCGAAATAGACCGAAATTAAAATTGAGGGACAAAAATGTAATTAACTTAGTATTTTTTGGGGCGCTCAGAAAAGGCCCAAAAGCCCAATCTCTCTAAAGGTCCACTTCCTAATAAAACTCGAAAAATAAAAAGAAACAAACAAACAGAAGCCTTTAGCCTTTACCTATCAGAGCCAGGTTTCGATCCTGGGACCTGTGGGTTATGGGCCCACCACGCTTCCGCTGCGCCACTCTGATTATTGAGAATTGAGTGCTTTAAATTATATATGATTATTAAGTTACACTTTGAGATTTTTAAATGAAATGGCTTTAATTTGGAAAAAAAAAACAAAAATATCTCGGATTTTTAAACTTCTTAATCTATAGATTTCAAATATATATATTTTTTTTCTATAAAAAGTTTAAAACTTCAAAATTAATTTCACTCTGAAATTTTATTTTACCCAATAACACTTTTAAATTAAATAAATGAATAGTTTCAAATAAGTGTGCAGCATCTTTTTTTCTTTTAGCAGCTAGATTTGATGAATTTTTTCAAATTATCAAGTATGACGCTAAATTGGTAGGATATCTAATTTTAGGTATCACGCGTTTGAACTCATTTCTTTTTAATTTTTAACTTTTTTATTGACTATTAATAACCACTCGATCACCCATTGCGGTTTATATAGTCTATATCTTGACTATGCGAAAAGAGTATGTTATAAGAATTTTAATTTTTGTGTGGCTTGTAAAATAAGTAAATTTGTACTGGCATAATCTTCTTAAGATTACATTAATTTAATTCTTAGGTCAAACAATCCCTTTAATTACTGCCCTTTTACATTTGAAAAAAAAAACAATATTTAGTAAACATCCATTTGTTTATATATATAACTAAATTAAACATAGTAGGGAGGAAATTTCAAACTTAAATTGCTGGATTTTTTTTTAGCTCAACTTTTAAAGGAAGATGTAAATACCTTAAATCCATTAAGTAATGTTGTTGAAGGAGAATTACCTACAATCCTATTGATGGTTATTTAACATTCAAAGTTTCCTTTTTGTCGACTTTTTTAAAATTTATTTATAGTTGATNGTTTCTCATTAATCTATTTCTTGCCATTTTCATGAATATATATATTATTAGATTTATAAATAAATATGACTCGACTTGGACATAATCTAATCAGTTATATTTATAATCTTATTGATTATATATTCTCAAACAAAATATTAATGTTCGAATGTCATATATAGATATCCCAACACAACCTTGAAAATTAAAAGGTTGATCCATCCTTGGAATTATGAGCCATTTTTAATTGGGCTTGTTGTAATCTTTTCAATTACAATGGGCCTGAAGACTGACCAGGCCCAATGGCTACTAACTAAAAAATCTCTCGTAGAGCCTAATACTTGGTTGGTTCTTAAAATTTTCTGACTTCTATACCTTTACAATTGAAGTATTATCAAAATTTCTTATCAAATGAACCAAACTGATTTGATAAATATTTGATGAATTTTGCTGATTGGTACAGCTTAGCTGTTAAAATTTAATTGATGATCGAGCAAAATATACTTTTAGTTGATAAGATTTGAGTTCAGTGTCCTTTTGATTCTTGAAATTTCAAAAGGTAAATTTTTTAATTCTTAAGATTTAAAAAATGGTTTTAAATAGTCCGTGGAGTCATAGCAATTATATGTTGATTAGGCTTACTTGCTTGACAAATTATATTAATATTATTTTTTTTTTTTTTTGGTGATTAGACTATAAGTTGACATCTTCTTCCTTTTTCTTTTTTCTCTCTTCTCCTTTTCCTTCCTTTCTCCAATGGCATTCGTTGTTGTCAGCATTATGGTCAACATGGTTGTCGTCTTGAAATCTCCTCTCTATCTCTTCTATATTCTTTTTCTTACATGGCTTTTCTCCGGCGAACTTCGCCTATGCCATCGACTTCCAAATCTAGCACGAAGTGGAGAGCTCCCTTTCATTTCAGATCGGAGAGCTCCCCCTCCCAACTTCCCCCTTCGTTCCTTTCTAGCCCTATCCCTCGTTCCAGATCGATGGAGCTCTTTTGACATTTATTAGTAAACATAATCAAATAAATTAAGGAAAGAGAGTGGAATTCATGATGTTTTAGGAGAGTACCGAGATTACCCTCTTTAGGAGGATTGATTCACAAGTTTCAAGTATGTTCCATTATTTGATTTTCATTCCATCTATTAAAATAATACGGGCTTAACAAGTGCTATAATTAAAAGTTTTTAAGTATAATTAAAAGTTTTTTTTAAGGAAAAGTAAAAGTCATGTCAATTATCCAAATGAAAAGTAAGTGTCTATAAATTTGAGACCTTGTTTCCTTGGAGAAACTCATACCACACAAAGTGCTTAAAATGACTGTCCTGAAGAAGGCAGCCAAGCATTTATTTTGTGGAAAGATAAAAATTACTTTGTTGCAATTTTTTGCCCTTCTTTTTGTTGATGTAGGAAGCAAAAGGAAAGATGCCTTTCCTTTCACCATAAATTTAATTGCAAGTTTTTCCTTTGCTGTTTTGTTTTATATGTATTATGTTTTTGATTGTTGATAATTAATTGATGGGTAAAATATATATCAAACACAGAACTTATGATATGATCTATCATTTATGAGACCAATTATTTTAAAATAAGTGATGTTAGTTTGTGACAAATGTATTATTTGTTAGGGATAGTGGAACACAACCTTCCACGTGGCAAGAGAGGAGATGTCTGAAGGAGGACGAAGTGAGAGAGAGACCTCGGACCTCAACATAACCTTTAATATATAGTTGTTGTGTGCTGTAAATTCCAAAGTAATAATATTTGCTAAACGGCATCCCATGATGGCAGAACCTGCATCCTAATTTTCGAGGAAGTGTCTGATAACCTCCAGATAGGTCCTACCTACCAACAATATAAGTAGGAGTCGTTCTCATATTTAAATACGTGCGTGATTGGTAGCTGGTCTTGAGATAAATGATTCGAGCGCTAGAGTCAGATTTTTTTTCTTTTTTTTAAGAATGAAGAAAAAGAAAATTGATAGAAACAGAATCCACGTACTCAAACCTATAACCATTAACTACCACCTACCTAGACCAACCAAACTAAGTCACATTTATTAGTTTCATTTATCACTCCCTTACGCCATGAAAAAATTATTTGTGCAAAAAATCATACAAAGTCAAGTTGTCCCAAAGAAAATTAAACATAAATTTTGAGGGACAATGCGGTCTTTTTTTTTGTGACAATATAATATGCCCCAAATCTAGGATTTGGATCAAAATTTCAGCACTTGATTGTCCTTATATTCTCCTGCAACTAGGAAGTCACTCGACTCAAGATTGTTCCAAGCCACGCACGCTTAATTTTGGAGTTCTTATGATTCAGCCACCAAAAAAGAAAGTGCAGCTTATTGGTATAGACAATCACTATTAATTCTTTTAAGTCTTTCTTAACCATGTTTCCATGTTCTCAGAATTCATCTCATTTAGATGTGGTATCGATTCATCCATATAACCCTCCTTTCTACTCGAGCATCACAAAAAATCCATTATTATTCAAAAATGGAATAGGTCATGTGAAGTAGGCATATTATAGATTTCATGAGTAAAGGTATCTAAGTCACCAAATCAAAAACATAGGATAACTACAACTTAGTTTTAAAAAAAAAAGATTTTAAAGTCAAATAATCACTTTATCTAATCAACTTTAATGTTTAATGTTTAGTGAGATGGCAAAGACTTGATTGAAAGAAACTAATCACATCAAAGATGAAATTAGAACTTTAGAAATATTAGAAACAAAAAGATGACACAATTATTATTAGGGACAAAATTAAATCTTTATCTGAAATATAAATAAAGACAAAATATAATTAAATTAAAAATTTATTATCTAAATCTAAGCATTTCAAATATCAAAATCACAATTCTCTCTCTTATATAGATTTCAGAGCTACAAAAAGTTACTCAATATGATTATTATAATTAAGGTTGTCTCGAAACAGGTTTAAAATTTTCCTGTCCCTAATAATTATTCAATATATAATACAAATTTTAAATTCTCTCTCATACTTTCTCTAATGTAACATTACAGTTCATATTGTTTGACTGTTGTAGCTCATAATTAATTTCTGAATAAAACAAATAAAAAGTAATTTGATTGGACACAAAAACTGAGCCACATATATTTGAAATCACATGAAGTGACTTTTGTTGAAAAAAAAAGGACAAAACACCAAGTAATTAACCTGTTTGAAAATTAAAAAGAAATTATGTAATATTTTTGGAACTGAATTAGAGTAGGAAAAATATAGTAACAATAACAAATTTGCAATATAGCCTGGTTTCTTCAAAAGATAAAAGTTCACTCCCTTGTATAAATAAAATAAACACTCTTTTTCCATTATTTTTCGATGATCTACTATGATTGTTGATGTTGATTTTTGGGCAAGCTCTACTTATTACGTAAGTGTCATGTAGGTGCCACGAATACTTTCGTCTACAAAATTTTGGTTACTTGCATACAAAAATCTAACACTAGTGTGGTACTCTACCAAATGCACTCTACTGCTTAGTTAGAATTCAATTTGGGGAGTAGACGGATATGGAATAAATAGAGTAGAAACACAATTAATTTCGAGGGTGAGAATTTGCTAGAGAGTGTGTGTCAAATCCTCACAAAGAGTTCTATAGGAAAAGATGACTTGCCTCAATCAGGGTGATTGCTATTTTTCTTATAAATAGAGAGCAAGCAAGTGGGAGTGGAGTAAGGTAGACAACCAACCGAGGGTGTAGGGATCCCTTAGATATTTTGTGTTTCTTTTTTCCTGCCATCACAAAGTGGTGCGGCGACATCTAGGGTACACTCTTCACACCGTACTAGATATTCGTTGGGTGAGTTTGTTGATCCCTCTAATCATATTATGGGAGTCCATACGGTGTGTTCTACATTTTCTTTTCAGTGCGCTCAACGTCTTCCTTCAGGTACGCTCGGCACTATTTCGGTACGCTCTGCTCACCTATATTTTAGGTGATGGAGGCCCGACATGTCTCACGTGGTGTCTAGCTCATAGCTCCCCCAACAATAATAGTATATATTTTTTAATTTTTGAACCAAAATAAATAATGAACCAAGGCCAATATGTATATATATTTTTGTTAAAAAAAACTCCTAAGTAACGATTTAGTTTTAAACTTTAGTTTGAAAACGATTTAGTCTTTATACTCTCAAAGTTTAGTTCTTGAACTTTAGTAGATAACAATTTAATTCCCATATATAGTTTAAAATTTGTAACAATTTAATCATTTTCGTGAAAAATCCCATCAAAATTAAATGTAGATTTTATTATGTAGCGATTTAGTATTTGTAATTTACACACACATTTGGTCATTCTTCAATTTATTAATCTACATGTATAAGAAACCTTGTTAAATCTTAACACCATTTTTTCGGATAGAGATTAGTCGTAAAAATTTTGAAAATACAAGAATTAAACTAATACATATATACTAAGTTCATTTAGAAATTTGAAATGATTAGGACTAAATCCTTACCAACTAAATTAGCTCTAAATCATTACAAACTAAAGTTAACATTTTTTGTTTTTACAACAAGTGTTGATGTAGAAGATTAAACCTTCAATTTCAATGAAGATAATTTAAATATTTATCCTCGAAGTTATGTTTTCAGTCTGAGGATGTGAACAAAGCTAGATCCATGGAAGGGTCGGGGGAACATGCCCTCCTACAATTTAGATAAAATACAATATTATGAAAAAGAAATCAGACAATTGTAATGTTATTAAATTAGTTCATTTACGAGCCTACAAATATTATGAAAAAGAAAAATCGCAGTTATGTTACCTTACCTTACTTGTATGTGTTGTGCCTCTTAAGTGAAAATTTTGGATCGGTCGTTAAATCTAAAAATTTAAATCTCCAACCTCAAATAAAAAAAGATATCGTTACTGCTAAGCTCGGTTGTCTAGAGATTATTACAGATGAAACCTAAGATTTATAGGATATAGGTAAAGGGATTGGTAGAGAGAAGAGGAGTTTTCAAAAGTGTTAATTGTACTTATCTGTCGGCATGTGAGAGGTACGGACCATTGCCTCACTTTTTCCCATTGATGATCCCACGTGGCACTTTCTCTCTCCTACGTTTTTTTTTAAAGAATCTCTCTCTCGCCATAGTTTGCTTTAGCCTTTGATCCTCGTCAACATAATATTTAGTGAAACTAAATATTATGTTGGGTAAGTTTATCATTAATCAATAAACATTTATAAACGATGAGAGACTAAATTAAAAAATGTTAAAACACAATAGATTAAATTGAAACTTTTTAAACAATAGGGATTAAATTTTTAAAAAAAGTACTCGAAGAGGATTAAACATATATTTAGTCTTTTTTTTTTAATTTCTAGTTGTTAATTCTACTAGCAAAAAGTATTGATATGAATAAAACATATAAATGTTACCTAGTAACCTTCAATTCAATAAAAAAAGACCATACTATAAATATAGTAAAAATTTTTACTTGGAGAGGAAAGAAATAGTGAGAGGGGCTTTTGTCATGGAAAGAAAGAAAAAATTGGTTTGGCTTCAAATTTGTGCAATTTAGAATTATTGATTCTCTGTCACTACTCATACACATGCATGAATTGATTATAAAACAAGATTGAAGCTTTTTCTTAATACACAAATGGACAACTAATTAATTAGGGAAGATTTCATTTGTGTTAGGTTATATTTTTGTGGGTTGGCCTCATCTTGTCTTGATTGAAAGGACAAAGTGGTTTCTCAAGTCATAGTGCATGCATGTGAGAATATTCCCTTCCCCCCTAACCACAAAACTTTTACACTAATTTTAGTGGTATATGCTATAAATCATAAATATATAGCCAATCGGAGTATAGTTCACCTGGTTAACACACTTATTTTTTATCAAAAGGTTGTGAGGTTAACATCATTGACGATGTGCTAAAAATATATATCAATTTTCCTTGATGAGTAATAAGGGCTCATCAATAGCTTTAAGTTAATTGCTTCGTTTTTAATCTTTTGTTAGGAAGTACTCTTGAGAAACGCTGATTTCATGAGTATATATAATTTTGAGAATTCTTCAAATATGTTTTATTTACTCTTGTTTTTGAAGTCTTTTTCCCCCTTTTCCCCTTTATCTTTTATCATCTTTTGATTCTCGATCGTAAGACTTATTGTTTTATTATCGACAACGTCACTTTCACTACTTTAGTGATCTCTATGTTTGACATGCTCTATGTGTCGTCTCTATTCCTCTCATGTCATAAAAGATCGATAAAAAAAGTTGTAAAAAGTTTCTCTTCTTATAGGAAAGGTTAGACTTTTTTTTTAATTTAATGTAGTATAATCATGCATGAGTTGTACATATACCTTAAACTTTAGTTACGATGTCAAGCTCATTAAATTAATCAGGTGGTCCAAGATGCATAAATTATAATTAATTTAGGTGTCTTTATAATGATAAATATATTCACACCGCGAGATGGCTAGTCACCTAAAAATATATTATAGAAAATTTTCAATGTAATATACGTAATATTTTAAAATTTTAAACTTTTACCATTAACGTATTTAAAATCCTCAATGGGGTCATTTCTTCTAAATAGCAATCCCACCTGTCGAAATATCCCTATCAAACAAAAGATTAACAAGATATAAACTTTTTGTTAATAATTTTTTTCCAAAGGGTAAATTTAAAAATTTTGAAAGATTAAAAACTTAATTGTGACATTACTTAATAGATTAAAAATTATTTGATATGTTTTGTCCTACAAATTTTTGCCCTTGAAAACTCTCTCTCTCTCAGCCTTTCCAACTTTTCTGGGTGTAAACCTGACATGAGTACTCTTTATCACAATCAATGTCCATAACTACCAAGACAACAAGCCAACAACAATAAGTGCAGAAATGGTCCCATTTTTAAGTGAACACACATCCGTTATTTTACCAACCCTTTCTATTGGATATTTTTAATGCGACGTCGATGGAAACATTGAAGCCTCAATTTTATAAATATCGATTTAAAGATCAATGAGATGAGATAAATATTTCGGGAGAAATTATAAAAATTAAGGTTTCATTTGATAACCATTTTGTTTTTTGATTTTTGAAACGTTATTTTCAGTTATGTGTTTCTTTGTTGTGTTATATAGCATTCTTTAAATCTATGCTAAATTTTAAAAACAAACCTTTTTTTTTATTTTTTGACATTAACTACGAATTCAAATATGTTTTCAAGATAGCGAAAAACTTACTAGTGAAATTGTATTAAATCGAAAACAAGGATAATTTTTTAAAATAGAAATTATCAAATGATACCTAATAAATTCATAAAATATATTTAAAATTAACAAATAAACATTTCAGTCTATTTAATGAGTTAAAATTTCTTATTATTGATATTATGTTCACATTAGTGCTATTTGTATTAATGTTGAATGAACATCGAAAATTTGAAACTCTATTCTTAACACCATATAAATTAAAAACAAAACATCCCTCGAATTCTTGCCTCAAGGATAGATCCACATAGGTATCGAGGAGGCTGTGCCCCTAGACTTTGATCAGTTTAGATATATTGTACATCGTGACTAACAAAAATTCATTTGGTCGGCTGGCTTCCTCACTGCTAAATTGTTATTCAACCACGTTCCTCTACCTCCAATTCTCGTGGTCAAGCTTCAAATCCTTTGGTGTTGTTTACTAAAACTGTATGAAGAATTGAGATTATACTTTTTATGAGTGATTTTCAAATTTAAAATTATTCTACCAATTAATTTCATTCTTACAGTTTAATAAACATAATTAAATTAGAGGATGAAAATTTTGATTTAATTGTTCATGTTCTTCAAATAACCCAGGCATAAACTAAAGCCAAAAGAGCAGGGAGGGGGAGAAATTTTTTTAAGTTCTTTTGGTCAACAGGAATATAGTCAACCAAGATGGCAAGTGTTTTTTCAAGGGGCAATTATAGACCCATGTTCAATCATTTAATAACATAATAATCGTTGTGATTTTTTTTTTCAAACCCAATTTTATTTCTACCTCATTTTACAGCTTGCTATATATTAATTTTCAAATTTCATTTCACCTAATTGTTTATATTTTTTTTTCTTCTTATCAAATTAAGTTTGTTTGTCATTTTTATATTTATAAAATGCATATTTTAATTATAATACTTTCCACCGTTGTTTATTTTAGTTTTTTATTTCAAAATATTTGTTCTTTATTGTTGTATTTTGAGAAGTAACAATTTTAATGTTTATTGGTAAAATTTTAACACAAATTTTATACACGGGAAATTATTTTAATACAAAGTTATGGTTATATTTTTCACTTAAAAAATTTTCATGGTTGCCCGAACATTCACGGATATCAAAAAAGAAAAAAAATCATTATTGTTGATTTTAGCTCATAGACCATATTCCTTGTTCTTGTTACCTACTGAGAATTTTATTTTTATTTTCTAATACAACATACAGAAACATGAATTCGAACTTATGACTTTTTGACTGAATTATGCTCAAATTGACTTTTTATTTTATTTACTTATGTTCACTTTGACATGTTTTTAAATTGATTTCAGCATTTTTTGTTTAGTTTTGTGGTGAGCTTAGATATATTTTCATGGCTGAATGAACATTTTATCATTCCTACATGATTTTGAGTCTTTAATTGATTAAATATTGTGTGGTTTATTGGTCGATTCATAGATAATTTTTGTCAAATCGAACCCAACTTAGCAGTAATTGACATATATYTCTAACTCGGTTGTGAGTTCGATCCAATTTTCACTTTTATCAATACATATCAGATACTCATATCAGTAATATATCAGACATTCATATCAGTAGTAGATGTATATCATATACATATTGTACAGATACTTGTATCAGTAGTATATTAGATACATATTGCAAGTATATCAAACAATCATATCAGTAGTATATCACATATCAATAGTCATATATATATTACAAATATACTATAGATACATTACAGATATATATCATTTGGGTAAAATTGTCATTTTAAAATTGGACCTCCGTTTAAAAAAATGCTATATTTGAAAAAAAAACTAAATGTTGTTGCTATTTTGTTCATTTTACTAAATATTTTTTACATATTTACAACTGTTCCATTGTATATTTTTAACAAATTTCTAAGTTTTCATTATTGCATAATTTCAAAAAAAATTACTAAATATCTTTGTTAATAAAAAAAAATATCGTACTAAAATGTTAATTTAAATTAAAATATATATATATATATATTCATATCTGACATATTTTTAAGAAAGTACTATACTAAATGACATAAATTTAATGTGTCTATAAAAAAATCGTTATTTTTTATTTTTTATTTTTTCGAAAATACCAAAAGAGTGATTTTTTTTATGGTCTCGTATAATTGTATAAGTTCACAGTGGATGTCACTTTTATGAAATTTTAAACTTAATATTATATATGTAAAATACATATTCTTTTTAGACTATTTTTGTAATTCTCTTTTTATAAAATTGAGCATAAGCATTTAATACTTTCTAAATCAATCCGTTTTTCTTAACAAAAATAGAAAAATATCTAAATTTTAGCATTTAAATTACATGAATTGTCTAATATTTAAATTAATCTATTTTGTCTACTTTTTAAAAGTATGAATTTTTTGTTAGTATTTAAATTACACAAATGATCATAAGTATTTAAATTACACAAATTATCTATAAAAGGTATGAATTTATCTATGTTGTCTATTTTTTGGTGAAATGGTTAAGAGAGCAAAATTAAAGAGTTGTGGGATGATATAAATAAATTTCAAATAGAAATAAATTAGTTATTATATATATAACAAAGGTTAAAATAATTATATAAAAAACAAACTTCCACATCTATACTTTTTTTTATACAAGAAAACCACATCTTATTTATAAATAATTTAAATATATATTTAGTATAAATGATCGTAATATTTTATATCTACTCAAAAAAAATTTAAAATTAATTTTAATGTATGATATAATAGGCTTATCGCGTGCAAAGTTGCAAACACATTTAAAAGATTTGTACTAATAAGAGTGTGAACAAAAAGAAAAAATAAAAAAGCCTATTCTAAAATATTATAGACAGTCTATAAAATTAATTTGTTTGCTTTTTTAAAACATATTCGAAATCTTTGATGGCATGTGATATATATGACATTGATTTATTACAAAAAAAATTTTACTTTAATTCCTTTTTCTTCTTCAAAAAATAAAATTATTTTGAGGGAATGTTCAATTAAATTCATTTGATCAGGAAATTGACCAACTTTGAGAATTTTGTCTTGGATTGAGAATTACTCGACGGATGAGTTAGAGAGGAGTTGAGTAGGGAACCTGCAAAACAAAACATACTCCGATGTTAAAGTCAGTAGCTGGTCGAACTAAACTCGAGAGAATTCAGTATTCGCGTACTTGAAAAGGAGACAAATAGGTTCTATTTATAAATGTCTACTCCGACAATATCCCCAACAAAGTCTCAACGGCTCTTCAAGATAGTTGTGAATTGCGGCGTGTTGTTGTAGAGTCTACCGGAGACTAGGACTGAGCCGAAGTGAAGCTAGCAATTCAACAATGAGGGAATAAGACTTTCAAGAAAGCTTGGTCGACTCAGTCATAAGAGATTTTAGCGATGTGATGAAATTTGAAGCTTATTAATGAAACTCACGTGCAACTTTCGTTATCCAATCATTATGTGCAATTTGTGCTGAAGATCACCTCCAACAAAATTTTAAAAAAATATATTTTTAATTGTATAAAATTTTTGAAGAAGAAAAAGGAATAAATGAAGTTATAAAATGGAACAAATAATATTCATTTTTTGGGGCGAATAATGAATAATTATGAGCGGGGGTAGATGACATAATATTGGTCTGTACGACGTCGTTACAGCATGGGCATGCCGTACGCGTAGCAGTGTGTCGGTCACTCTCTGGCTCGCACGTGGTGGACCCCACACTATCCGATCTTATTATTATTATTTTTATTATTATTTCCATGAAAAAAGAGGGAAAATTTGAGAAATTTTCTAAATTGATTTATTTGGTCAAGTACATTATTAGAAAGCTGATTCAAAAGAGTAGTAAATCTAGCCCGAGTTAAAAATATTTGTAACACGTATATTTGATGTAGATCAATCAAATATACATCTATATTAATAATAAATACGATAAAGTTATCACTCTTCATGTCATTTTTGTGTTCTATTTTCTTTAGAGAAGCTAATGTTCAATTGAAATTAAGAAATATATAATATTTGTTTATTTATACAAGTATCTATTTCTGTCGGTTGGCTTTCTTGCATACTTTCATATCTTTTCCCAAGAATTCGAAATTTTTACAAAGTTTACATTCGTATAATTATTTAATATACAAAATCGATAATTAAAATAACTCTACCAAAACTAATAATTATTTTTTTAAAAAAATTTGTAATGACATTTTATCTTACTCCTACCAATTTAGTACTTAATATATATTTTATAATTCATTTGACACGTATGATAATACTTTTTCCTAACAAATTTCTAAAATGAAAATCTACCATAGGTACAAATCACAATACTTTTTAAAATTAAAAGTAAAGATTGCAATTCAAGTTTAAGGTGCAATTTAATGACGTTAAAGTTTGATCCACCTTGCCAAATTCGAAGTTAATTTTAGTTTATTTCCATTATATTTATATATATTTGCCCTTGACATAAATAGTTTAGGTCTGTTAGGAGTTTATATTTAGTAAAAGTACTTCTTATAAGGCCTTTAATAATAATAGAAAAAGAAATAATTAATCATTTAAAAGTTTAATGTTTGACTTTACATTCTTAGAAACATTTTAAAGTATAGTAAGAGTGAAAAGAAAATTTTAGTTCAACACGTTTGGTGAAAAATCGAACTGTCCACTTCTCATATATGTTAATTACTGCTGAACTATGTTCGTTTTGGCAGAGAAAAAATACTTTATAAGTATTTTTAGTTTTTTTCAAATAATATTGTGTAATATTTTTTAATTAAATCGTCAGATGTGCAATTAATTAAATTAGATAAATTATAAATAGTTTTTCTTTCTCAACACTTTAAATCATGTTTAAAATTTTAAAATTACTATTTCATGTTTGACCTATTAAAAATAATTATTCATTAAATAATGACAAATCATTATTAAATAGTTTGATCTAAAACGTGAATTGGACGTTGATTGATTATTTTTCTTTTTTACTTATCTCTCTAAACAAAGTTTGTTAGGTAATATTTAGTCATTTTAAAAATGCAAGTTGTCTTGAAAACCCTTCTTTACTTTTCTCACATATGAATTAAATATAGTTTACCGAATTCCGATCAGTGTAATTTTTATTATATAACAATCTTGAGTATTAATATATACAATTTTTAGAATTATCGTATTTTTTTTAGAATGGCAGGAAATATAACCATCTTAAGCATATAAAATTGACCTTTTAATATTTAGCAACCAAATAATGAAAATATTGTTATATTTAGCAATGAAATGGTATAATGTCACAATACAAATAACGTATAAGGAAAAAAACGACGAAAATAAATCGTTGCATAGTTATTTTTGCTACTTTTGTCGTTGGAGCTACCGACGAAAACTAGTTTCATCGCTAGATGCAACCACGAAAGCAGTGATGAAAGCTACTTTCGTTGCTAGAGGCAATAACGAATGGTGTTTTCATCACTGAAGTGTGCAGCGCTTTTCGTTTTCGTCTCGGGATTCTTCTATTGATCTTGTTCAAGCGAGATGGCGACCAAAATCTCTCTTCAGTGATGAAAATACTTCGTCGCTAAAGTCAATTTTTCTGGTAGGGATTCTTTTGCTCTCTTACTATTTTTTTTAAATAGATATTTTTGTTAAATTATAGTTGCATGTATTTCACTAATTTCAACCGTTTAGTTCCTAACATTTATTTTTTCAGAATACATTTTATTTATTTTATTTGTTCAAACTGTATAAATTTAGTTTCTAACGTTAATTATCTAATTAAATGATAATCAAGAGTAGATCTTACACTCTTGGATGTCAATTTTTGGGTCTTCTCTGGACGTCCAAAATCTTGATGATGTCAAAATGCGTTAATCACGCTTCTTTCATTTTAGTATTGGACACTTTTCTTTAATTATTTTCATTGTTTTTTAATTCTAATTTTTTTTGAATGAGTTTTTTAATTCTAATTTAAACATATATACCACTTTATAATTTGTGAGACATCGACATGATGCATTTTTAATAGTCATGATCACATCAAAGTTGTATCAATCGAAAAAAATTCACTACCTAAACATCTTAGCCCTCTTGACTTTTCCAAACAAATGCTATCCCGACACGCCTCTTGAAACTCCTTTGCACGTTTAGGTTGGAAAGGAAGTTTTCAAAGTCATTTGAAGTTGGAACTAAAACGGGAGTTCTAAAATTTAGAAGAGACAAAATTAAATTAATTCCCGTTTTTTTTTTTGTTGAGAATATAAGTTGAAAATAAATCCTTATATTTTTACTATACTCATCACGACTCTCTAAAAAATTACTAGATTATTTTAAATAGTTTAATAATCTCTCTTTCAATTTAAAAATATTAAACACTTTTGTTTAATTTTTCTTTTATATAATTTAATTTGAACATATCACGTTACAATTTGTGGTAAGATATGCATTTTTATAAATGATGACTTATTTTTTTAATATAATAAATATGGAAATGAGAGGTTGAATCTCCCACTTACCTGCTGAACTAATGTCCATATTAGTTATTGTTTATGCAAGGATATGCACAACAGTGTATTTCAGATTGCAGCTCGAACTCGGCCTCCGGACCGATCTGAATACTTGGGCGGACCTGCACAAAAAGGTGAGCACTCCGACGATCAAGTCAGTATAGGTCGGATTCCCAGTTTAGTTCGAGGTCAGAAATCATCGTACCTGATCGTGGAGTGAGGTCCTCTACTTATGGGTGGTAGTCTCGCTAATCTCACGACGGTTACACCCGGTAATCTCGGGATCGTCGGTTACACCCGGTAATCTCGGGACCGACGGTTACACCCGATAATCATGCCGCTGACAGTAGCTCACATCGGCCCCTACCGAGCTTCCCGGTAGGTCGGACCTCGGCCAGGTTCASCTCGGCCCTCATACTYAGCATCTRTCAACGCTAGTGGTGGYGATCTCGRCGGTCCGAGCTGGGCATGACTCATGAGTCATCTTGGAGCACCAATAGGGGCCTTCCACGTGTCCAGGGTATTCTCTTCCCCAAACATTGGCCCCCTCTCTRTCTGGTCCGATCTCGACYTGGCAGARAAGTTCATTCGACTTGCTTTGGACGCGTGGCGACTTCCTATTCGTGGGAAAATATAGTCGTTGCGGTAGATTTATCGTCGGAATATTCAAATATTCCGACGTTTCGGATCTCAGGGAGGATCCTAGCCGCTCGTTGATGACACGTGTACGGTGGGGAAATTTTTCCGACAAGCTATAAATACTCCCAATCCCTTAGGTCATACCTTACGTTCCCTGAATTCTTGGAGTTCGATCT
>NW_019104501.1:370914-388795 GCF_001995035.1 Momordica charantia | reverse complement strand
ACCTAGATTTCGTACCAAATACAAATAGGAATCATCAATTAAAGTGTATTCTACTTTTTGCATACTTGCAACTACTTTTTGAATTTGAACTATCAATTTTTGTAATACTAAAGTTTCGTTCTTTTTTGGTACTGTCGCCATTCATCCATAAAAGCTGTAGGGTTAAACGTACATAATCTTCTGAGATGCACGTTTAGCTCAAGATTGATAAATAAATAAATCTTAGGAAAAAGCTACAAATCTGGACAGAGGAGTTAAATAAGTTCCCATGGAAATCCAAGCTTTGAACAAACATGACATCAAATCTTTACAAATGATATAACCTTATGCAATTAAATGGAATTCAAAACTACTTCAGATCTTCCATGGCTAATGATCCACACAAACTCCATTAGAACAGAAGGAATCTACTCCTGTTTACGCAATTACTTCTACCTTCTCTTCTTTCTTTCTACTTTTCCTTGACTCATTGTTGCCGTTTGTTTGTTGTTCAGCCTTTTTCTGTGCTCGAATCATGGCTCGTCTTACACGAGGACGCAGCTCTCTTACATTTCGAGGTGGCATGATATAGGGCTCAAGTGGGCGGTCGCCAAAAGGGTGTTCATCTCCAGCAAAAATTCTCAGTTTCCTATCTCTATCCTGCATCCATGTAATAGATCAAATAAAGCTACTGGTAAAATATGAAATGCCTGTAGAGATTCCGAAGCTAATTCAAACACCAAATAAAGTTAAAAACTAACATCACGCAGTTCGTTTCTTGGAAGCATGCGCAATACAGCTTTCCGAATGACTTCTGTAGGGTCTTTGGCCAACTGATCCTTCAAACTTCTTTCCTTGAGGTTTCCAACATACCTACAAGCCACCACAGTTGAAAACAAAATATGAAATTCTGTGGACAACATATTATTATGAAAGCAACACAAAATTGATTTCCTGAAACCAAGCCATTTAATTTAAGAATTTTTTTAACAAACTTGAGAATCCATCCCAATGACCAACTTTAAAAAGACTTACTACTTACCCAGTATGCCAGTGATAAAATTTATCAGTGAGTTTTCTTCCAGTGACACAGATATCCTTAGCATTAAGCACAATACACATATCCCCATCATCTCGATTTGGTGCATATGTTGGCTTGTCCTTGCCTTGAACTACGGTAGATATTTGAGATGCCAATCTCCCAAGAACCTAGTAGAAAAAATTACAAGAGTTCTATTTGTTTCTAGCCATATTATCTCTAAAATCTTGCATAACCAATCAACGCCAAGTGAAGAGTTAATAGAATACTACATTCTAACCTGGCCTTTGGCATCAAACACTCTCCACCTCAGACCTTCCAAATTGATGCGTCTCAAGCCAGCAAGTGCTTTCTGGAACATTGTTAATACATAACAATATTAATCTCTGAATATGTATGACAAAAGTATGTATCCCAAGAACGCCAAGGGGAGGCTATTATAATTTTCTTTTTATAAATTAAATAGAAAACCAAAAATACGAGAACCCTCTATCCTCTGCTACAAAAGTCTTCCTATTTCTTCCTACTATAATTTATACTTCCTAGGTGATAACTAAAAAAACTGATAAGAACAGATACTACACTTGATCTTAGCCAAAAGGCAGAGAAAGGTATTCCTAGGTGATAACTTTCAACCAAGTTCTCCCAAAGATCTGAAAAAGAAGGTCCAAAAAGAAATCTGGACGAATAAAAATGATAACAAAGCTATCTATCAAAAAGACCACACTTCCAAGTATAGAAGCAATGAACAAAAATGCTTTTTTTTTTACCCCAGAGCTCCACCAACAATCTATCAGTACCCAATAATTCTCCGGTTTCTTTCCAACCAACTATTCCACGTAACAAGAAACCAACATGGCAATGTAAAACAACTTCCTCAATTATCCATTCAAACACTCCATATCGTAGGAAAACCCTTGGATGTACATCGTCACAAAATGCAATTTTTAAGTCTTCACTTCTCCTTCTAACAAAGTATGCATATAGAAACAACTCAAACTAACAGGAGGAATCCCTTGGAATCATCCAAATCCAGCAACCATCATGAATGCAACTCAAACTAAAGCCTCTTCTTCAAAACCAGATAGACAATTAAAAAACATAATCTCAAGCACAACTTAATGGCACATCCAACAGCAAAATAAATTGTCAAACTTCACAATCTCATCAATTGATTGCACAAAAACGAAAATAAAATCCACAAGTAAATTCTACTTGTACATACACTTGGCGTGCAGTAAACAGGAAGCCAATTTCTAACCTATAATGAACACAAGTACGCATCACAAAACCATTTCCTATAAGTAATATGCATAAGTGTTCAAGTAAAGAAACATTGCCTTCATGTTGCCATTGAAAGAAGTAGCTGCTTGGCTTGCCATGTCTGAATATCCTAGTTTTTTCACTGTTCCACATCACAGGTAGATTAGATATTCATCAGTTCATTCAATTCGTAACAATTGACATACAAAACAATTCACTATAATCTGGAATAAAGATTACAGAAAGCAAGCCTCTGAAAATTGCATAAACTGGGGAGGGGTTTTGGGATTCTGGGCAGGCCGAAGAGGATGCGAGGTGACGGTGAGCGAGGGCTTTCGATTTGAGTCTAAAATCTGAATGGGAACTTCGAAGCGTTGAGATGGAGGCGGCTTCCACTCCGGGCTGCTGCGCAGGGGTTTTTTTTTTGAAGTATAATACAGTAGAAATTAAATAATTTTAAAAATAGGCTCATTTTTGTTCATATCTATACATATATCTATGTGTATACTATATATAAATTAGGCCCAGGAGAATTTTTCTCTATCAATTTATGTCTTCTACATGTTTATTTGGTCATTCAAACTTCAATTTTACCCTCAAATTTTTAATATATACCCATTTTGCCCTTCAAACTTTGATTTGACAGAAGATGTGACTATTTGAATCTTTGTGTTTATTGAGAGTAGAGGTACGATCGAGACCATAGAATTGTGTCTTCGCATATGAGTGTGATGGAGATTAGAGAGTTGTGTCACACATTCTTCGAAGTTAATACAATAGAGGTACAAAACTTTGTCGAAGAATACAATAGAGGTACAGCTCTTCGACAAAGCGATGCATCCATTCGTATATAGGTGCAATTGAAACCATCTATAAATTAAAAGAAAACTAAAGCAAACTAAAGCAGATTTGATTTGATAAATTCCATATATAAATTGCCACAGCACCATTTTATAGCTTTATATGTCCTATTTGATTTGATCTTTAATCCACTACAAGTCTTATTAAAATTTTAGCCACAAATATAGTGACAAACCATTTTAACAAAATTCCACTAAACAGTGATGTGAACAGGATGTTAATCATCTGGTTTCATCGACCTCCAAGAAGTGCTTGAGATTATACTCAATAATGTAATTAAGAGAATAATTGACTTTTAGACTCCCTAACAATACACCAATTTTCTAAAAAAAAAAAACAAGTAAAAACTGAACTAAAACACACTGTTTATAGTCTTTCGCCCAAAAAAGTACTGCAAATACATTACAACAACAGATAAATAGACGATGGAGATTGAAATGTGAATATCAAACATAAAGTTACAAAGATCTAAAGTAAAGATAACAGCTTGGTTAATTGCCCAGATTCTCAGATTCTGAAACAGTAGCCTCATCATCCAAATCTTGGATAAAGATTTCGGTGGGTTCAAGGCAGCCTCTTAGAGATTCATGCCCCAGTTGTGCTCTTTCGTTGTCTCCAAAGCCGAAGATCTTTCCTTTGTCAGTAACCACGACGGTGTGATACAGACCAGTACTGATTTGAGAGACGCGGTGAGATCTCAAGCTGTCGAGGCTTCGAGGTCGCAAGACTTTATCAGATACTCCTCTGTCTGGAAATCCAAGGCTGCCAAACCCCATCCACCCGAAACCATAGACAATGCCAGTGTCAACCAGCACAAATGTTTTCCTCTTCCTTGCACATACCTGGAACGAGAACAAAAACAAAAACGTTAACCAACAGTGTTAAATAATACGATCCTAACACCAATGTTACCAGCTATATGACATCAAAATTTTCAAGCCTGTGATACGAGCTACTTCAACTTTTTTTTTTATCCGTGCATGTCCAAATCAACTTACGCGCACCTCGACTTAAATCAAGCAATTAGGAATTACACAGAAAGCTAAACAGAATCAGTTTAGTAACGATCCAGACCTGCATGGCGAGTTGGTTCTTTAGGCTGTTTAGGGGTTGGGGAATAGTCTTATCAATCTCATCGCCATGGCCCAGTGCACCACAGTAGCCTTTCCCCCAAGTATATACCTGCAATGAGAAATCACCAAAATAGATATCATAACATTTGTTGCAATGGTTCACCAAAACTAAAATTTAGGATGTTGATAATGTTGCTATGGCCATCTCGAGTTTGAGAACTAACAAGTCCATTAGAGTCTAATGCTACCGCATGCTCGTCACCAGCAGAGACAGAAACGATATGAATATCCTTTAATTTAAATGTCTGGAGGACACGAGGCTGGAACTCATTGTGCTGCTCTCCGTGGCCAAGGCAGAAGTTAGATCCTGACCCAAAAGAGTATACTCTTCCATCGTTAACTACGGCCAATACATAGCTTGGACCGGCAGCGATCTGAATAATAGATCCAATTTCCACAAGCAGTTGAACAATCTTCGGAGTGGGTCTCTCTTGAGTATCACCATGGCCAAGCTGTCCATGTGGGTTGGTTCCACATGTGTAGACGTGGCCTTGTCTTGTTAAAAACACTGAAAAGTTATGCCCCACAGAAACCTGGAGAAAATTTATATGTCATAGTTACTAAGTAGTTTATCAGTTTATGAACAACAATCAACCACGAATACATGTTTATTAATTCCCCTATTTCATAAAACTTCATTCCATCAATGAAATATGAGCTTCCTCTCAAAAAAATAAAAAATTTATATTAAGGCATGCTGTTGTTAACTTTTTAACTGCAATCAAGTTCTAACATCAGTCTTCAATTCTCTCAGCATGTTTCTCTTTTGTTGTCGTTCTCTCATCCTCTTTCCTACTTTTGCTCTCTCTAGATGTGCTCCTCTTCTCAACAGCATATGGTTTTCTTATATGTTTTGATAGGTTTTGAAGTTACACATTTGGAATTTATACAGCTGAACAAAAACACTTCTATGGTGTAAATTGAGGGAAAATAAAGAGGCAGGAACGCGGACGACTAATCTATGTTGCTTTTGCATCATATTGGTGGTGATTTCAACATGTCCATGAGGTATCTCAGAGAGGGAGACATATTAGGAACATGGCCCTCATTAATGATCTTGATTTTATTACATTACTCCTAGAAGTTGACAGTTTACTAGGTCTGACATGAAAAATCCCACCTTTCTTCAAACGTTATAGGGCTGATGGGATAGTTTGGCTGATGAAAGTCGGGCTTGTTTTCCTTTCTTGAATAAAATTGAAAGTAGTGGTTACTTGGAAGAATGATAATTTTTTACAAATAACTAAAAAATGACCGATACTAGCATTAAGGCATAACGACACATATATACAGCACTAGTACATGGTGATAGTAGTAGTGAAGAAAATAAAAGCAAGCCATGAAGAAAGATTTACTTCCTAAAGAAAAAACAAAATATTTCTTGCTAGCAATGACAATCTTACATATGATGTCGCTATTAAATTTGAAATTCAAACAAATCGTGGAAGTCCAATATAAATAAGTGATAACTTAAACATAGATTTATAGGCATTTTACCTGCTTGCAAGGAATTCCATTTAATGCTTCAACAAGTTTAGGTCTAAAGATTCGGCAACTTGTATCTCTGTGCCCACAACAAAATGATGAATTTTCTCCACAGGTGAAAACCTATTCATGAAGACAATGCCATATGATTACAAAAGACCCGTTATTAAGAGTGACATCCATGAAACCGTGAACTAAAGTGTCAATGAGTGACAACTAACCATTTCAAAATCTGGTTAACAATGATTGGCAAACAAATGTTGCTTTCATACACCAGTAAGGCTTTTAAATACAACAAAGTGGGATTTTTTTAGCTCAATCCTCTCTCCCCTGGTTTTTAAAGAAGTAATGTCTTGACCATAACTGGTCAGGTTGGAATTACAAGGTAGGAACTAGAATCATAAAAGTTAATTTCACAAATCCAAGCGAGTTTGAAGATTAGATAGAGGAATTTAAGGTTAATTATGGAAATTGGAATTTTGGAAGGTAAGACTGAATCAGCTGCAATTTTCAACATGGTACTTATAATAATTAAAACTAACAACTCAATTAGAGATCAAATTAGCAAATAAGACTGTAAAAATTCCATATCAGGCAGGAAATCACTAAACATCAACTTTTCTTATATTCATTGACCAAGTATCAAGGAGAACCAATAACAGTTTACAGTACATGACAGATCGAACATAGTAATATTATGACATATACCAAATCCAACAAAAGAATCAAATGCTCACCTGTCCGGACTGCGTGACAAATGCAGCATGATTGTGAGAAGCAGAAACTTGCTCCACATATACAGAAGGTGGAAAGTTAATTCGGGTAAACGATACACATTGTGTGGTCTCAGACCCATGACCGAGAACACCACATAAGCTTGAACCACAAGAGTATACGGAAGCATTGCTGATCAGTAACGTATGATATCTCCCAGTTGCAATCTGCATCTGCTAGAATAAAAAAGGAAATAACTACAAATTCTCTTTCACAAGTCAAAACTATAAAAAATAATCAACAGCAAACATGATGTATGAAATCAAAATCATATCATTGAGACGCAGATTATTTTAATACATCTTAAAAATTTGGCAGATGATCATTACCGATGACTATGAGAAACAGTTGTAGTATACCCATTCAGTAGAATAATCAAAACTCTACTTGTACTACTTAGTATCAAGGTCAAATATCTAGGTAAGACCCCTGTTGACACTTCAATCTCATAATTAAAATCCACAGTATAAAATAATAATAAATAAAAATTACAACTGTTAACATTTTAATCAAATCAAGGGGAAAACCTCTGGCTTATTTTATATTTTACAATCTTGATTGAAAGGTTTCATCAAAAGAACCACAAAGAGAATCAGCATATGTAAAATTATTGAATATGAAAGAATAACTAAGTAGGCCTAATATAGAGGAGAACTTTAAACTATTCAGTCATGTTATCTTCTCGTCAAAGTGTGGAGCTAACATTAGCTATATTTCTCAAATATGTACTCATTCAATTTCAAAGTCCATTTTCCATCCAAAATAAACAAAAAATTGATGTCCAATAAATAGCTAGACATTAAGAAAAGAATCGTCCAGAATAATGTAGAATCTAAATTAGAAGATAGTAAATGATTCCTTCATGCAAGTACGCAAAATCCAAGCATACTCATTCGAGTAAAGGAAAAGAAAAATAGTTCTGGAAGAAATTATACATTTCCTTCTGAGGTCTCAACAATTTTGGAAGACTTTTCCACCAATTGCAAGAACCTGTAAACCCGTTTCCACTTCCCATGACAGCGATCAAAGAGCTGTTTCTGGGAATCTCCTCCCATTCTGGAATAAATGTTGTGTGATATACATAATTGAAACGCTGCAAAATCAACTAATGACCGAAACTTAAGAGGGTACAACTCATGGCTCCCTCCAAACATCTTGCAAGTCAACTCCAAGCAAACAAGATCACGAGCATTAAGCCGACCAGAGGTTAGAACTTCTAAAATCAAATGTGAAGGCAAGTCCGCAAATGAAGTTGAATGAAGCCATTTAGCCATATTTTCAGTCAAATTTCTGACTTTTCAAGCTTGGATGAAATCTCAAACAAAAAACCCCCTGAAATACAGTTAACACTGATTCCCAGCTACTTACAGAGACGCTGATAGATGTGACAGATTACAGCCAACAGACAGGGGTTGTCAAATTTTTAGGCGAAATCTTAAGCAATTAAAGCAACATATAAAGAACACATCTGAAGGGAGGAAAATACGGGAAATAGAGTACAAAAAAGGCGTTCTTGAAAAGAATTTCAGCCGTAATGAGTAAAATGATTGGAAACTAATCATCAGATGGGACAGATGACAGCCGCACAAGTTATCCCAAATTTGAAGAAATGCAATATCTTTCCTGCAAAAATCAATAAAACCAGAGGAACCAATTAGAATGCAGTAAATTGCCTCAAATATAATGACAGGGTATCATTTCAAGTTCACTCAATAGTAAAAGATGGTTCATGCTAAAAGTTAGTGGAGACAAGTATAATAAATTGGTTCAGACAACCAATGTTACTAACATTAAAAAAGTGAAAAAAAAGGATGAATTTGGAAATGAACGGCAATGTTGATGAGAGATGAGGCTTCATGATTGCAAAATCTGGAACGCGACCAAGCATGGAAGAGTATTAATACAGAAATCAGAGGCGGGGATGATAATTACACTGATTTTTAGTGCCGGTCACTCACTTTTCTGCAGAAAACTGGAAAATTAACTTCAACGACAAATGCAAAAGGATAAGGGATCATGGGAAGGAGGTATATTAGCGACAATTTTGGATTCTCACCGACAGAGAGAGAGAGAGCAGGCGAGGGTGATAATTACAAAGCTTTTAAGTGCCAGTCACTCGCTTTTCTACAGAAAAGTTAAAATTAAATTACTTCAATGAAAAATGAAGCAGGAATGAGAAGGGGATTATATTGGCGACAAAACTTGGATTCTGGCCGAGAGAGAGAGAGGGGAACTAGCAGCAATTAAAGTGGAGAGAAGAACAAATTAGGACTTAAAAGAACTTTCTTTTTCTAAATAACATACTCTGTTCCTTCATTACAAGGCAGGGAACTTCAAAACAAAGATTAAAGGATTTAGACGATGTGTCTGATAAAATAAATAGTAACTCACAAAAGACAATTCTCGCACAAGTACGCCTACCCAAATTCTTTTAGCTCTCTATAGTCGTCAACGCACCATTGATGATCATTTTGGAGTTGGACCTAACATCCGTGTATTCTTTAGTACAACTCTGATAACCTAAGAACAGATTTCACACGAATCACCTCAACAAAGTTCTTACATGACCTAAAAGAAGCTCGTGCTTTCACAAAATGGCTAAGAACGCGTCAAGTTCAGCTACCATCACACCCACATGCCAAATTGAAAGGCCCCATTAAGAAATGTAAATCATGGTTCCTGAAAGAAATCCGAATTTCCTACTTTCCACCATATAATTGAACAAAAATAAATGGGTCGACCACAAAATTGGTGGTTACGGGAGGAATTCGAGCCCTCGGCGACAACTAAACTCCTTTAATCCACCGCAGAGATAGGAATCGAGATTTTAAAGGACCCCAAGCAAGATCCTCGGGTTTTTGGTCAGACATTATGCCTTATAATCGATTTCATAACAATTCAGATCTTGCTTTTCGCCGACAACAGAACATATGCACGCACGCACACGAAACAACGATTAGAATGAAGATCACTATCCGCTGACTGAGTATGCATAGAATCAATTGGAAGAAACAAAAGAGAAATTGGGAAATAACCTGTGGATGGAGATGCTCGTGCCCTCTGTCTTTTGTAGAAGAAAGTGCAAAAATCCTCCTCGATTTATGGAGAGAGTAGGAACTGCATTGCCTTCAATATACACACACAAAGCTTCAATTTTGAGAGAGAATATGCTCGCCAGTCTCTCTTTTCCTCCGTGAGTAATAATATTATTTAAATATACTTTCCCTTCTCTTGTTGAACTTTAAAATATTCTACTTTTTTTAGTTAAACCAAAATCAAACTTAGAGCTCGAGTTAGTTTAATTGATTAAGACAAATTGAAAGATCGTATTTGAATCTTCCTATTATTGTACTAAAAGAATAAGTGTGTAATAGTAATAAGTGACTTATTCGTTATTTAAAATATTCGTTATTTAATTTTTTTAATTCAACACATGTAGAAATTAAGAGTCGAACACATTATTGTAGTATGTTTTAATCAGTTAGTTATGTTTGGATTAGTTAAAATATTCGCTTCTAATCCTTAAATTTTGCAAATAATTATTTGCCTTTATGTAGAAGTCTAATCTAGCATATGTTGTTTGAGATATTTTTTAAGACAAATATTTAAAATAAAATTAGATGTCAAATTCTACTAAAGTATTCATATTCTATAGTTTTGTATACAAAGTTTTGGAACTAAAATATAAAAGTTTGGACTAAACTATTGCAAAGTCTAAATACCATCACAAAATAAAAATGAAAATTCAGGATCAAGATTCAAAGTATGTCATATTCCTTCATGGCTAAGCATTTTTTAGTGATGAATGAGCTTAACATCACTTTAACTTAGGATGCAAGAATGCTATTCAAGTCCAAGAATGGAATTTAATCTTGGATTTTCTTAACCAATATTGATATATTGTGCTTTTTCTATTTGTAAATTTCTACTAACAACCATTGTGCACTCAAAATTGCCAACAATCTAAGAAAATTTTGTTTCTTTATTCAGCAATCAACTATTTAAATAATATAGGATGACAAACATGTAGTTTATTTAGATCTTAAGTTGTAAAAGACTATGCTATCTCTACCTAATCTTATAATACTAATTAGTTGGTAAAATACGTGTATCATAAGAAGTTGATTCTTAGAGAACTAGGAACTTAGATATTGACCAAGAATAAGAATAGTGATAGTTTAGGCAATCTATTTGAAGAGTAAGGAAAAATAGCTTCATGCTATATATATATATATATATATATAGTGCATAGTAAGTAACATGAGGTCAGACATAATTTCATTTTAGAATGTTTTGTTTGAACTAGGAAATGTTTAATTAGAGTAGGGTGAGATATCACGTCAAAAGAATAAGAAAAAAAAGGTAAGACATTTGTTGGAACTTATAGGGTTTGCTTCTTTTCCTTTTTAATCTTATTTATAAATATATAGATAAAAGATGACAGTTTGAAGTTGCTAGTAGAGATATGTTAGCTAATCACCATGTATTACTCATAACTAATCTCAATCAACTACTAAGATACCAATGGTATATTAGGCGGTTGCTAGTAGGATAAGTTGACACTGTAGCGAGATGGGATAGGTCCAACTGCTTTAATCATGCGACAATGCGTAAGTGCGTACTAGTCATGTCTTGTATCGAGTTTAACCAATTTTCAAAAAGTTGAAATGGTATGTTATTATTGTGATGTTCTTAACCATCGTATCCTATTGGCCTATTTTGAGGTGTTGAGATATGAGTCACTTGATTTAACCCTACGACTCTTATCGCCTCATTTGTGTTTGGCTGTAATCCACTTGCACGAAGTAAGTTCTCACTTGGTCGGACCATGACTTATCTCATTTTACTTGGTTGTGTGTCCACCTAGGTCTTATATGGTTAGGTTACCATATGACTCATGGTATCGTATGAATCATGGAGCACCAATCTTACCACAATAATCACATTCACCTTACTTAAGAATCAAAGGTCTCAGCTTCAACTCATAAGAGGTACATGAATGAACCGATACCACAAGAGAGATTTTGAGATCATGGAGCGTGGTTAAGAAATGCTTAAAATAATTAATAGATATTACCTATACTAACAAAACGCACATTTCTTTTCGGTGGCCACTTAACCATAAGAACTTCAAAATTAAGCATGCTTAGCTTGGAGAACTATTGAGTTTGTGACCTTCTAAGGAATTTTCTTAGGAAATATGTAAGTGAGGACAAAACGGTGGCACAGTCAGATCGTAAGGACGAAACGAAATTCGAATCTTAGGGATCTTAGGCCAAGATATATGTCAATCAACATGTGAACAAAGGGAAGTTATGGTAAAAGTTTTACCTTCTTTTTTTTTTTTGGTCTGTCATAAATTCATCTTATCTCTTCCCATTAAAAAAAAAAAAAACTCTAAGCTTTAATGAAAATGGAAGGTGTGAGGAATGGAACTTGGGGGTTGAGGTACGGTCCATTTAAGGGTGGGCCCTGGGCGATGGTTCCTGGAGGAGTCGAGTCTTCAACCAAGCAGAAGATGCCCCAAATCCATTTATGACGCTGCCAAGACAAAACGCGGAGTCGGCCATGGGGGATTCAGCACAGTGGCAGCACAAAATTTATGGTCGCGGGAAAGGGGAAGCAAGAGCTATTGGCCCTCAACCCTTCAATTATTGGGGAGAAAATAATGCTATATCGTATTCTCTTCATTTTCCCTCTTTTTCACACGCCCAACATTTTGAGTTTCTTTTTATTGTTTAATATTACTGGTTCCCCAATCTGCGGAGTCAAGACAAAGGGGAAAAAAAACAAAAACAAAGGCAAAGTACACTGTCATTTGTCAATTTAAAAGACAAAATTGAAAGATTTTTCTGATTATGCTCAAATTACGGTTTTCCTATGCTCTTCTATCATTCGCATTTGTTGGAGTTGCAACGCCAGAACGCAGAAAGATATGTTAGACAAGACCATCATAATCATATTTATGAGATCTCTTCTGGGATGGGTGTCCGAGTTTGTGCATTTATGCCATCTGGGTACTTTATATTTGGTTCCTTTTCTTCTTAATTTCACTGCTTTATTCTTTTGGATGCCTCGTTTTCTTTTGGGAGTTAATTTAATACTAAGAAGCTGCGGCTTGCCCCAAGAAGTTTCTGCACATGGGGTTGTCAGTAATCACAGTCTGAGACCTTTTCCCAAACCCTGCGGCTGTTGATTTATATTTCGCTTCTTTTTGGAATCAGCTGTCGCTTTGAGTTGGATTTATCACTTTCGCATCTGCCTTGGGAGGTGAAGTAGAAAGCTGTTGAATGGGACTTTTCAGAGTCGGCTTCTGGATTTTTCTTGGGAATGTCAGTAAGATTTCCAGGGGATCTTAAGAAAAGTTGAGTGCATTAGATTGAGTTTCCTCCAGTTCTGAGAGAGTGAAAGTGAAAGCATTCACTGATGGGTTCTTCTTGTTCCCTCAAAATATGGTGGTTTGTTCTCCAAGGAATTTTCTTCTGTTAGATCAATTTCAGGTTCAAAGAAGCTGTTCCGTTTGTGGGGTATATGCAAACTCAGATTCTCAAACTGGAAAGGTCAGGAAGATTGCCTTTTTTCTTTTAAAGGAAAAAAAGAACAAGCAAGATTTGTTGGAGCTCCTCCTGGGGTCCATTTGGCTCTATTAAGTTTCTCTCAGACGGGAAAAATTAATTCCTTCTGATATCGATTGGAGAAAACTGGAATATAAATTTGTACTCGTTCCTTAAGTTGTCTCTTTCTCAAGGCGTTGGGAACTGATACTCTCTCCTATATTAGTTCAGTGGTCAAGAAAAGCGTCCCTCTTAATCTTGGGAATTGAGGAATTTTTTCTTCTCTCTTCTATCTTCTTCCAATCACTGTAGTTCTGGCGAAGTCTGCTGATACTGGTATAGGCCTGGAAATCTTGAGAGGGTATCTTTTAACTTGTAGTCCTTGAGATTCATTGGAAATGGCTGAAAATACCCAAGAGGGGCGATCTTTGGCTTTGACGCCTACTTGGTCAGTTGCTTCCGTGTTGACAATTTTCGTCGCAGTTTCGTTGTTTGTAGAGCGCTCCATTCATAGGCTAAGCTCTGTAAGCATATTTCTGGATCCTGCTTGTTTTTATGCTTTAAACAAAGAATCTCGCCTGTTAACCAATCAAAAGTTCCATTTGAAACTTTACATCTTTTAATCAAACAATTAACTTTGGAGCTTTGATTATTTTTTTTTAAATGATGGAGTTTTGATTCTGGATGTTAGTTTCCCTTGTTTATGCTAATACGTGTACTAATATGTCTGTAATTTAGACTTCCTTGTGAAAATATTTTGACTCTGATTGCATGCCAACTTAGCTGTACATTATTCTTGGACATTGAAGATGGTAAGCTTGGTGCTACTTAAGAAATATTTGTATAATTTTGTGTGTGTGTGCGCATGTGTGTGATTCTACTCTTTAGAAGATACAAAATCTGCTAAGATGTACTTCAGAGACTCAAAACATTTTTGCCCTGATCCATTGTGTTTCGCTGCAAAATTTTGTTCTAATCATGATATATTTTGTTACTTTTTCTCTTTCAGTGGCTGGGGAAAACTAATAGAAAACCCTTGTTTGAGGCAGTGGAGAAGATGAAAGAAGGTAAACGGACTATGTTATTTGCTCAATCACTTCAGACATGTTTAAGGATAGTTTCATATGGTGGCTAGTTTTAGCGACATATCTCTATTTTGCTCATTATAACTTCAATCGTTTGCTTTGCAGAGTTAATGCTGCTTGGATTTATTTCTTTGCTTCTGACAGCAACATCAAGTGTAATATCAAATATCTGCATTCCATCGAAGTTTTATGACACCTCTTTTACTCCATGCACCAAGTCAGAGATTGATGAACAAAACGAGGACAATTCTTCATCTGAGGAGCGGAAGCTATATATGGTTTCTGTTTTTCCACACGTGTTTAGGAGGATGCTCAACGTGAAGAAAAATACTTGCAGAGAGGCATGTTATGGATTTAATTTCTTCTCTTTCATATAGATAAAAACCACGTCTTCTTCTGACCCAACAGTCAATTGAATATTTGAAACTTTCCTAATTTTGCAGGGTCACGAGCCCTTTGTTTCATACGAAGGACTCGAGCAATTGCATCGATTTATCTTTGTAATGGCAGTAACTCATATATCTTATAGTTGCTTAACGATGTTGCTGGCAATTGTCAAGGTTAGAGAATTTTTATTGCCAGTTTATATTAAATCTTGTTGAAAAGTTTTATTATTTTCTGAAATCATATGCGAAGGGATTTAAGGGTTTGTTTTCTTACTTGTTTATCCACTTGACTTTGTAGTTTCAAAGATATACCCTAATTATATTTCATATCTTCAACAAGTTTAGTAATGATCATAAAGGCCCTAGATTTTCTTCACTCATTCAGTTGACTGCATTCTCTAAAACCATTTAGATTAAATTTGTAAGGAAGTTTTTTTACTTTCTGTTATATTTTAATTGGGGTTGGCTTGAGAGAGCAGTAATAGAAATAAAACTTTGATTACGTAGCTTAATATAAAGTGCACCTGTTTATTGGACATAGTGTGAAAATATTCTTCTTTTGATGATTAAGCATAATAGGGATCATTCTGACTTTTATCTTTGCAAAGTTATTCACATCTTAATATAACTTGCTTGTCGTGTTTTGAACATTTTTAACTTTACTTTTACCAAATGAACGTAGAGTATATCTGTCTGATATTCAATCCAATATCTATTTGTATTCCTTCTTAATGTTTAATGTGAAATTTTAATTTTTTTTTATTCAAGGCATTGACTATGCCATTATTATGAAATCAAATATTGCATTTTGGTTGAAAAATGCTTAGGAGATTTAAAAAATTATAACTATTTATTCTAACTGTTGACATTTGATAATTTGTCCAGATCCACAGTTGGAGATTATGGGAAAATGAAGCTCACATGGACCACCATGATCTATTTAACGGTGAGCTCTATGGTTATTTTGTGTGTGATTCTAAAGTAGCATTTAACTCTATTTATCTTCTCTCAGCATCTAAAAGGGTTCACTAGGATTTTAAGTTATTAAGTTTTTAATATGGGAGTTTGAACCTGGACCTTGAAGGGTATCTCTTAACATGTCAAACCGTTTCTATCAGTCATAAGATTAGATTTGAATTTAAATATATTTGAAAAGAGTTTTTGTTCATTAGCCACAATACTTCCAAGTCTTGCTACCAAGCTTACATCATCTCAGAGATGTATGATCTGTTACATCTGAACTCCATAAAAGTTCTCAAGGACTTCAATTTGTGTTCCCAAGAAATCATCTTGCTCAGCCCATTAGTTTCAGATTGTTCTAAGGGACTATTCATGTGAATTATTTACTTCATAATTGATGGTATGGTATTTTGTATGACCACCTTTTGCTTTCTCTAGATGGTTCGGATTTATTTATTTTTGGGTGAATTTATAATTATTGTTCTACTTGTATTATAGATACAACAAGAGAGAAGATAATGCAGAGACAATCTACCTTTGTTCAATATCATACCGCCAATCCTTTAACCAGGAATAGCTTTCTTATCTGGACAGTAAGCATTCAACTTCTCATCATTTAGACTTTGCTGCATGGCTGCACCTATTGATAGACCCACCACTCAGGATGCATATTTCTGAATACATCTATTCTTACTTCAAAAGTGTGCCTTTTTAAGGGCTTCCATGGTGAAATATTGGGTGTTTTTTACCCAAGTATGTGCTGTAATGAGCCAGATCCAAAAGTATCTGAGATGGAGCATTTAAAAATTAAAACCAATGGAGAACAAGGATCCTTTCTCACTATAGAGTCTACCTTTTTTTTTTTTAATTATAGATCAATGAGAAGCTATAGAGTCATATTTGAAATACATATGGTGCTTAAAACTACATGCCTACAGCTGAAAAGAATTTGGTATATACTTGGTTTATCAACTCATATTTATTAATACTGCACCACATTTTACCCCTTCTCCACTTTTCTGAACCATAGTCCATAGCTAAAATTGACATCTTCTGTGTATTTGGTTGGTTTGGTTGGCGACGGCTAGCAAATTGTTGACCACCCAATGAGACAATTAAAATTATGAAATTAGATGACTCGATGTAGTGGTTGGCATTTATAAGGGAGGATTTCAACTTCGAGTCATTCTAGTCATCAAGAAATGCAAAATTTTCATTATCTGGTATTTTATGACAACGACTTCATGAGTTGGTCTAGTGATCAAATATCAAGTTTTAGCTTTAACTATTTTTGAAATTATGAGTTCATGTCTTAGTTTAAAAATTAAATATTAGTGTCCTATGTGATCTCTAATCTTAAATGTCGTAGGATCTATCTGTAGTTCCTTAAGACTATGTCTGCATAATCTGGTGGAACACCTACTGCTGGAAGTGCTTTTGCAATGGGAGAAGCATCCTAATCTTTTTTTCTTTGAACTTGGGTTTTATATCCACCTGATGAATTTCAGTCTCTCTCTTCCTGTTCTATCAAAATTATACTGCCATTTATACTTATTGATATGAACTCTTCTTTGAAGTGGTTAAATTGGTAATTGCAGACATGTTTCTTTCGGCAATTGGGGTGTTCTGTTGTTCGTGCTGACTACCTCACACTTCGCAAAGGCTTCATCACGGTACATTTACATGTTTAAGTGCCCTATAATGTTTGAGGCATATACTTCATGCAATCCAGTTAACTTCTGCACTCTTTTTCTTCTTTTATGTCTTTCTTTTTGTTGCTAGTTCTTAACTTGAGACAAAGATTTCCCAATAGTTATACAAGTTATTTGTTTGAATTGCTGATTTTCTTTCATGTTTTTGCATTCACACTACATTTTAGACGATGTGGCTTTTTCAAATTTACAGTTGTTTGTCCATTAATGAAAATTTGTTTCATTTTTTAGTCATCAATACTTACCACCTTATTAACTGCAGAATCACAAGCTCTCATCAACATATGATTTCCATAGTTACATGGTCCGTTCAATGGAGGAAGAATTCCAAAGAATAGTTGGTGTGAGGTATTTGAAGTGTCTGTTATTTTCAATTTTAGAATCTATACGCATATGGTAATTCTGTTCTTTCTACTCATTGGTATAAAAATAAACGAGTTCAAGTTCAGTTATTACTCTTTGCAACTATATTATCAGGAGAAGCCCCTAGGGTAGCCTCGTTGGCAATGACTTGTGGTCTCCTGGTCAAACTGGTTTAGAGGCCTCAAGTTCGAACCTTCAGATGAGCTTAATACTAAAAATCTTTGATGTCTCCCGATTTTGGGCTTTAGGACGGGCGTGGGTGCCCCTGCAGATATGGCCAGTTAATT
>NW_019104501.1:313544-370274 GCF_001995035.1 Momordica charantia | reverse complement strand
ATTTTTGGATAGCAACTATTCCTGTTACTGTGAGCCCTCTCTCTCTCTCTCAAGAGCTGCAGCATGTATCTGGTTGATGGCCAGCTGATCTTTTGGCTACTTTTCATTTTCTATGTAGCTTGTTCTGTTAGTTGGCACAAAGTTGCAGCATATAATTGCAACTTTGACACTGGAGAATGCTGGCATAACCGGATTCTTTTCTGGAGCGAAGCTGAGGCCTCGAGACGATCTCTTCTGGTTTAAAAAGCCTGAGCTCCTGTTGTCCTTGATCCATTTTGTCCTTTTCCAGGCAAGTCTTGATTGTTAACAATGTTGCCTACAAGTTGACATCTTCTTCAGCATCGAATGAACAAAGATGTAACTGTTTATATTTTACTTTTCGATAAAATAAAACTTATGTTCATAGTTTTATCTCTTTTTCTCTAAATCTTCTTGCAGAATGCTTTTGAGCTGGCTTCGTTCTTCTGGTTTTGGGTACTTCCTCTTCTCTAGTCACGGCTTATTTAATAATCCAATCTACACTAGTGAAATAGGAATAATTTGGCATTAACAACACATTTTTGAAGTTTATCAGCAATGACATAGAACAAGAGCTCACATTTTGCAGTTTCCTTCAAAACTTCATCACTTTCTCTCGTGCTTTCTTGGTACACCAGGCATTCTTCTTTTTTCTCTCCATAACTATTATCTTGTTTAATTTTGGCTACAGTGGCAATTTGGATACAGTTCTTGCTTCATTAGTAATCATCTACTTGTCTATGTAAGGCTGATATTGGGGTATGAATCTTTAGTTTGAGACATTCATAACCTTGTATAAATGGTGCACAAGATAAGTATCCTGAAAATATTTGTTTTATTTTTTCTTAGGTTCGCGGGACAATTTCTTTGCAGCTATAGTACTTTGCCACTATATGCACTGGTTACTCAGGTACTGTAATGCATAATATCATTCATTCTGATATGCTGTATAAAAACTACCAATATCCACTGATTGCGACATGACTAGTTGATAGTAAAAATAATAAAGAAATTATGATAGAGGATAAGTCTGCTTGTGATGTTGACTCGCAAATGTTTTAATCATATTTGCTATGTACCGTTGAGAATCAAAGAAAATCTTCGTCTCTAAGTTTAACTTAGATGTTAGATATTGCCTGCATCTTTTTGGGTGGGCTCTCATCAATTCCTTTGAGTTTCATCTATTGAATAGGTCTTTGTATACATTCACTTGAAATGTATCGAAACCCAAGTAACAAAAAAAGTGGGATGCTGCTATTAGATTACGATCCACTTTTGGGGAATACCGGTATAAGTAATAACAAGAATTTTCTTGTGGAATGGCAATGTAAGGTAGCCAAGAGGAGTGGAGAATGGCTGTAATGGGCTGTTAGCTAGTCAAGAGAACTGTTCGGTGAGAGATATCAAGAAGAGTTGAAGGCTCACGAAATCTTGAGAGCCAGATTGTAGTTTATCGACAGAATTCACTCTCTCTCTCAAATTTTATGTGGATCCTATCCAAATGCTATAGCAATTGTAGTTACTTCAGATATGGGGTGGACTTTCTTCTTCCTAATACCAAACTTTGTAAGCTCAATTGGATAAGGAGACATTAGATCACCTTATTCTAGGATTTAGGACAAAAGGGTGTGGTATCATTGCCAGGGAGTCTTTCTTATATATCTTTTTTTTGGGTACCTCATTTCCGGATTCTCGGTTAATCGTGCTCTTTCTTCAAGAGAGCACCAAGGTGAAAGTTTTCAGGTAAGGTTGGTTTTTTTATTTTTTATTTTTTATTTTTTATCTGGTTACTAGTCTATGGGAGGATTAAACTTGATGACACTACCTAAAGGCCTTGCTTTATGTTTCTTTTGCAGATGGGAACAAACTACAAGGCTGCCTTAATTCCACAAAGAATAAGGGAAACAATCCATGGGTGGGGTAAGTCAGCTAGAAGGAAGAGAAGGCTCCGGATATTTACTGATGATGCCACAGTCAACACGGAAACAAGCACGGTAATGTCACTTGACGACGATGACAATCACCTTACTGATACTCCCAAAACCAACGCTGGCTATGCCGAAATCGAGTTGCTGCCGCCTGCAGCAGTAAATGTATCCATCTCTGTTGCTAATGATGCATCAAGTAGGGTTGGAACTCCCCTTCTTCAACCCTCTCTATCCCTTTCCTCACCGGTCACCCGAAACATTGATGCAGAAAACCCTTTGAGAAGCTCATCTATGCCGGTGCAAAGGTAACTCATAGCCAATAAACAAAGCTATAGAAGTACCATATCAATTAGCATAAACTTCAGTAAAGGAAACTATAAAAGTATCATGTAAGTTAGTACAAACTCGATAGAAATCAAGAGAGGCATTCAGAATGTAAGCCTAGAGATTTGTTATAGGATACTGAGCTTGTATTTGTAGAAAATAACAGTATACATGAACTGAGGCTGCTTGGAATGTAATATATTCTTCCAACAATGTAAGGAAAAGTATAGATTGCAATTACAGAAGAGAGTTTTCTGATATTCCATATATCATGAGTTTATTAGAACATAAACTTCATGAAGGAAGCTTTTATTGAAAGCTATAACAAGAGATTTCTTTGAGGATGAGGTTTAAACTCTAAACCATACCCCCATTGGATTTCCTGTCCTGGTTTGCTCCCCCACTGGATTTTTTGTTATGATTTTCTGGCTGGACTTGTGGAACATCTACAATAGAAGGTGGATCAGGTTCAGACGTTACAGTAGACTCATCTTGCACCTTAGAGTTATCAATGCGGAATTCGCAGCCACAGGGCGGAGGCGATCCCTGGCATCCTTGGCATCCCTGCCATTGGCACGGTGGACAAGAGTAGCAGCCACCACCACTGTTACCGCCACCGCAGGATTGACAACCGGAGTTGCCACCACCACAGTTACCCCCACCACATCCATAGCTTGGAGGACACCCGTATCCATTCTGCCCACAATTGCTGCCATAGTTGCAGCAATCACCACTGGTTGGACCAACAGAACTGAACTTCGGCATGCCACCTTTCAGACCAGCATGGCTGGTACCGAGCAGTTGTACGTCATGCCCAGAAGGTAAATCATTAGCTGTCATCCCATTTTCAGCATCGCTGCCCTTAAGAACTCGATGGGCAGAGGTGAGGCTCAGGCAGAGAAACACAAAGAGACCAACCAAGAAACCATTTTCTGAAACTGCCATTTTCTTGAAGCTTTGATCTCTCTTTTTGTGGAAGAAGTTGAGGAGTTTTTGGTGCTCCTCAAAGTGAAGATGCTTGTGCATTTTATAGGGTGGGGGAGTTTGTTAAGTTGGAGGAGAGAATGAAGAAGCAACAAAAGCATTGGCATTGGTTTGGCCTAAGAGTCCGGAGGCCATCATTGTGTGAGCCGTGAGGTTATTGCCTGAAATACTGTCAAGCAACAAGATCCTTCCCTAAACGCAAGGAATTTTTAATGTGAACTATATTATTATTAAGTGAATTTGAAGAGATTATTTAGTGGCAAAACTATCCAATAAAAAATATACCATCTTTTTAAAGTTCTATGGGAGTAGCTTTTATAAGTTTGAAGTATACAATAATCTCGTTTTCATTTCTTTTTCTTTTTTTCTTTTTTTCCCTAAAATTAGAGTATCGAGGTCTGAAAAGATTTAGACATTATATTCAAAGTTTATTTCACTAATTGTTGTGAAAGTTTCGCCTACTTTAAAATTAGCTCCAAAGAGGCAACAAAGAGTTTAAGTTATAATGTTTTTAACCGGAAGTTTAAATCCAAGATCTTGAAGGACGCCTTTAAATATGGACATGCTTGAGAGCACAGTTTTTTAAGCTTCTTGTTTAAATTACAAATTCTCTTAATTTTTTAAATAATGTTTAATAGATTCTTAAACTTTCAAAAATGTTTCATAAGTCTCTAAACTTTCAATTTTATCTCTAATAAATCTCTAGATTTTCAATTTTATGTCTAATAAATCCCTAGATTTTTACAAGTGTCTAATATATCCTCAACTTCAGATTTGTGTCTAGATTTTTTTTATGCATAATAGATTCTTGATCTTTCTATCATGTATAATAAGTTTATAAATTTTTAAAAAATATTTATTAAACTATGTGTCCATTAGACACAAAATTAAAAAAGTTTCAAAACTCACTAAACATAAACAAGGATATAAACTCAACTTTGAATTTAATAAAGTTTCTTTTATTACAACCAAGATGATGAAAATAACCTTTCTATTATGTCTAGTATTGTAAATAGACCCAGACTATGGGACAAAAGATTATCCCGGACCTACACCGAGGTATTGACGGTGATTCTCAAATATCGCAGAACAGAATTTGATACGATGAGATAGAATGCAATAGAAACAAAGACACAGGGAACGGGTTACCTACTCTTAACGTAACGGTCAAAGCGAACCCTTTCAACTGTGGATTAATACAACTGTAAGATCTTGTAATTATGTCATATTTCATATTCATAATCATTCTCCTGGCGTAGATCTACTTGTTGTTAATAGATCAATAAGTGTATTATTCCGATAGATAACTCTTCTATAGAGTTCATTAATACCCGAGCTCATTAGTTTACCCCCATCTATCTGAATGATCGGTCTCAACTCAGGAGGAAGAACTGGTAATAGACATAAAACCATTCATTCGGGTTCTATATTTATTCGAATAAAATGCTTAGCTAATTCCATATGTCTAACCAAAATATCCTTTCTTCCTCCAACTTTTCGATCTTCCCATTCATTACCCGCGGGTCCTTCTTCCCCTAATTCTGATTCCAAACAGTAAACAAAATTCTAATTGCGATTCTAGAAAATTTATAATAAACAACATCAAAAAAATAACATTCACATTCCAATTGATTTCATTTTAATTAAGATTGAAGGTAAGTAAACGGGACTTAAGCTCATATATTTTTAAGTAAATAATCCATTGGACCATCAATTTAATCTTTGCAGCCAAAAACCAAACAAATTTACACCCCTACTTACACCTACACATCTTTTCAAATACCCTCCAATTATTACCATGAATAAAATAAATAAATAAAATAAAATAAAAAGCTTGCAACAAAATCAACATACTAAAGAAAAACAAAAAACAAAACTAGTAGTGTCAAGAACATGAGACAAAAAAAGTGACACATGATATTAACTAATGGACAACACCATGTCCGAAGTTTCTCAGCAACATGTCCACCAAAAAAGAACAGAAAAAAAAAACAATCCTACCCCAAAAAAGAAAATTGCCTAAATGTATTCCCTGTCTGTCTCTTCTCTATCACTTTTCCCCCAATTTCCACACTGCCAAGAGAAATTGATTATTTACAGTGAGAAAACTGTGAGACAATGGGGGGTGGGGGTAGTGGTGATGAATGCAGCAGAGGAGAAGGTAAGGCTATAATGGTAATATTCTCAGAGGGCAATAAGAAAAGTAAATAATGAAGGTGAGATTATGAACTGGGAGGTCCCTGTGTTAGTCTTTGCATCTCATTTTGATCATTGAGAGTCTCCATGAGAAGAGGAGGGGCATACTGAGCTGTGCCTTGATGTTCTTCAGAGTCTTGACAGAAGGAAAGAATTATTGTATCAATGGACATCTCCACCACTCCAAAGAAAAGTGTGGCAACCACATAGCCTAGCCCCCAGCAAACCTGTCGTTTCGAGGCAGAAAAAACAAATCGAATGAGGAAAGTTACCGTTTAGCCATTGGAATATAGGCATAAAACTAACTTGACTCTTACCGTTACGATAAATTTTCACGAGACAATCAATTCTTAGCAAAGTATTGTTTTTTATGGGGTCTATTTCCTATAAAAACTATCCTTTTCGGGTCGAGTAAGTTATTACAAGACAAGTTATATGAGGTGGGTAGGCTTTCAGTTTTGTGAATGTAAATGTCTATAGCGAGGGTCCCAACACGGTAAGATAAGAATATACTCAGTTTTTAAAAAAAACACAAATCTTAGGAATGAACTGATGTGATTAGCCTAAAACTGATATGAAAGATAAGTAATATACTTTGTTCTGATCTGAAAAAAAATGATTTTTTTTACCATAAAATAGATGCAATCTTTCATCTATGGAGCTTCAGGATATTGACATGAAACTATGAAAGACATTGGCTGCTTGGCTGCACTATCTTAAGACTATTTTTCTGTCTTTTTTTCTTTCCTCTCCAAAAACTATATGAAAACAAATTTGAAAAAATCCCAGATTATAAGTTTTCTCTGCATGAAATCATTGAAACGATTATGAACCAAGTGAATGGATAATAGAACTTACCAAGACTGGAAACAGTGGGGAAGAAATCTTGTTATGAGCAGATCTGTATTTGTGGGTATCCAACATGAGAAAAGCAAAAAGAGCACTTGAGAGGCTGACACACAGTTTTCCAAGGAAAAGAATGACATCTCCTATCACATTCACTCTTCCGATGCGAAGGATGTTGTTGATTATCAACTCCGTCGCAATAGCAGACGCCTTGCAGAAGCTCTTGCCCGTTATCGCAATCTGCATGTATCAGAATAGTAAGAGTAATAGAAAAGATTGTCTACAGAATAGCAATCAATGATGAACTGATAATGAGACCAAATAAATGAGAATCAATTTACCATTATATATGCATTGCGATTTACAGATTTGATGGTCCACTCTACACATCTCAGGCAAAACCGAGACGTGTGATGCAGTGCTCTGCCAAACCAGCTATCTGGTGTGGTACTTGCAACTTTCAGTTTGCGACGAATGGACTCAAGTATAAAACGAATTGACTCCATAAAGGACACCGTCAAGGAACCGAGAGCCATCGACCCAAGGTTATATCTTGCCAGCCGTTTCATCGAAGAGAAAACTGGAAGAAATGGAATTTCAAGCTGCATTAACCAGAAACCACAAGTATTTAATGAGGAAAGAATTCGCATAACAAAATATATTAACTAAGTTTCAAAGAATTGCATACATAATAACAAGATAAATATGGAGTAGAGATGAACAATACTGTGAATATGGAAAATTCATAATGTGAAGTGAAGGTTGTCATGCTTGAAACTAATTCCTCCTAAGTGGCTAAATGGAGTGCTATTTTTGTTTTTTGTTGAAACTAACAAATAAAACAAGACAGTCAGAATCTACATCGAGAACTCAGTAGTCCCAAAAGCAGTTCAGAATAGTTGGATATGTCAATGCAGATGGCTAAGGAACTTACTGAAGTCTCACCGCGAGCCCAATAATAGGAGGCTACTGAACCTGCAATAACTGTTGAAGAGCATGCTACAAAAAATTGAGTTGCCCAATAACAACCAAATAGGTGGAAAAAGATGGCAATGTCGATATGAGGAGTATAACGGATGCTATAACCACAGCAACGGTTGCAGTTCACTCGTTTTGAAGCAAGATCATAAGCACAGCAATTCGAATTGCAATTATTCTGAACAACCTGACCAGAGCTAAAGAGATGAAGGGCAGCTGACAACCATAGCATGTAAAAAATGGCAAGGATGGCATAAGGTATGATTGGAAAGATTATGAGTGCTTGAACTTCTCCAATCACCTTTGCAGCTACCTGCATCCAGATTTGTATAAACCCAAATGAAATAAGGGTATTTTAGGAAATTAATCAGTTACAAAAAAAAGGTGGCCTTAACGACAAATGGCGAAAACAAGTGGCATGTAAACAGAAATCAAAGAGGCAAAAACTTCCAATTCTGAAATTGAAGGCTACCTAATATACCCTGGTCAATGAGTACTCTTAGGGTGGGTTTAGGGTAGTTTATGAAAGGTGCTTTTAAGTGGCTAAATGCTCTTTTCACCCTCCCAAAAGTCGTTTCAAACTCACCGTTATTTTATTATTTTTGCTGCCAATTGAAATGTCTATTCTTTTTCCAACTTACACATGTTATAGTAAATTACTTGCCTTAAGGACAGATGTCGCCATTATGACACGACGAATGACAGCAATTGATGTAAGAACAGAGACAGCCATAATAAAGGTCATTAGAACAGCAGCAGCGCGCATATGATTGAGCTCCTGAACAATAAAATCTATTGAGTGATTGAAAATCAGATGAGATTTTTGGATTAAAAAAAAAGGCTCACAAAATTAGGTTACATACCCTTCCAAATATGTGGAGATAGGGATCATGATCACCAATGATGGGAGTTATAGCATCATTTCCAATCCATCCAGCTATAGCAATCAAGACAAATACAATAAGTAATGTTAATACAAGAAGATGAAGAAACAACTTTAACCTAAAACAAACAGTAGAACATCACAACATTTGAGTTTTGGGAATTCAATCAAATATCGGAAGTTTGATTCCAACTATAAATAAGATCACAAATCGAATCAAAGCTGATGCATCTCCTATCCAATATCAAAAGATTTGTTCTCAGCTATTTCCATTCTTTAGGTATTACTTAACAGCAAGCTTAATACTTCGAATGTTCTACATAAGAAAATGTCCAAATATGTGGAGATAGGGATCATGATCACCAGTGATGGGAGTTATAGCATCATTTCCAATCCATCCAGCTATAGCAATCAAGACAAATACAATTAGTATTATTAATACAAGAAGATGAAGAAACAACTTTAACCTAAAATAAAGAGTAGAACATCACAACATTGAAGTTTTGGTAATTCAATCAAATATCGGAAGTTTGATTCCAACTATAGATAAGATCACAAATCGAATCAAAGCTGATGCATCTCCTATCCAATATCAAAATATTTGTTCTCAGCTATTTCCAAATAGTCCCAAAAGAATCAGCATTATTCTTTAGGTATTACTTAACAGCAAGCTTAATACTCGGATGTTCTACGTAAGAAAAAACCCTCTTCTTATATTATGCCATCAGTATGTTATTTGTGTTTTGCAGCTTCAGAACAAGACAATCATGTATTATTCAGTTGCCCAATGCTTTTTGTCTTGCTGGAATCTTCTCTTCTGGATCTTTAATTTACAATGGGTTATCTCTCAAGATTCTCATAACAATGCTCTCCAACTTACTGGAGGTCTTTCTTTGGCTCCAAGGCCAAATTTATTGTGCATCAATGCGGTTAGAGCTATTATTTCAGAACTTTGGTTAACACGGAATCAAAGAGCTTTTAAAGATACTCAGAGGCATTAGTTGGATCGTATTGAACCATCTAGGCTAAAAGCCCCCAATGGTTGTGCTTTTTCCAAGCTTTTTTCTGACTATTCTTTACAAGTTATTTCTATGAATAGGGAGATCTGTATTTGTCCTTTTTCTTGTTAACTTTTACTTTTGTCTTTATTCCCTCATTGGAGTTTGTATCTTTTGAGCTCTTGTTTTTTTTTTCAATGAAAAGTTTTGTTTCTTGTTTAAAAAGAATTATTTAAGAATGGAAGATGATGCAAACTTCAGTCTTTGTACCAAACACTTCTGCAATAATTATAGGATTTCCAGATATTTTCCAGGTTCGACTGAAGCAAAAACACGAGCTCATTGAATAATTAGTAGAAAACTAAAGTAAACATGCTTTTCACCTTTGAGGTAATAAAACATCGTGACTGACACAATGAGAATGTTGAATAGGACTACTGTTACCCACGGCATTGCCGCAACAAAATGGCGAATCATTAGCAACCAAATCACTGCCAAAAATAGAGGCAAAATTCCTCCGCAAACAATCAATACCGGCCACGCCTTCCCAATATCTGCCATGCATCTCTGAGTAGAGTAGCAAAGAACAAGTTAAAATTTTAGAATGGTAAGACATGATAGAAAACCTTCAGACGGAGTGGTAAAAATACTGTTACAGAACACCTTGAAATTTGAAAAAATGAACTCATGGGCTAAAATGTGTGACACTTTGCATTTATTTAATAAGTAGACGTGTGATTTAATAGTGAAAGTTGTGCAATTTTGGTAAGATTAATGCATGAATGCAGAAATTATGTTACATGGTTAAAATATAATTTAAAGAAAAAAAATCTTATACACCTTTAAGACAGATGACCGAGAGTTGGTCAACTTATGAATGGATTTATCTATGATCAAATCCTCATCTATGTTCATTCCACCCATCTGCTTCCAATGTCGTAATGATACATTAGAGGGTCGAGCGAGAAACTGGCAGCTCCAATAAACTGCAAAATACATCACTCTTACTGGGCTTGAAAATTAATGGAAAGTTAAGGAAGAGGCAGATATTTTAATTAATCAATACATGGACATGCAGGGAACAGACATTGTAAACCAAACAAATAAGGTTGAAACTTGAAAGATTAGCTGCATCCAGTAGAATCTAAACAAGAAGTTCTCGATACCGTATTAAAAAGTGCAAACGTAATGGCATCAGGAAAAATCCATATCACTAACCATTTACACTGGGAAATATGACAGGGTAACAAGGACCCTGAAGGTTAACAGAGCTGTTTCTCATCTCAGGCGTAAGGAACTGAAAATAATCATAGTTCCTATCTATCCAATCGTCCATCGAGAGTCGGATTTCACCTTCTGGGTAATCACAAACCCAATTTAGAGAGTCTTCCGAAGGAATCGGACAATCCATCAAGCATATACTTCGAGCATCAGCCAACTTAAATTGACTGTCCTTCAGACCACTTTGATAAACCTGATTAGGATTCAACCAATATCTAAGTTCCAATTCTCGGAGGCCAGGATTAGCATGCTTGTCACCGCAAATATTTCCTTTATAGTCCAGTCCATATGTAAGCCTGATAAACAAGCGCATAAAAAGGTGAACATATAGAGGAGAATATTTAACAAAGAATAGGGGAAGTAAGAAGAAAAGAGATCATAAAATCATGTAGAAACAAACTTACAAAAACACATGCTGGGAAACCTTTAAATAAGCTCTTGCAGAAATTATAATCATGTAGTTTTTGCTTCAAGTTCTAGAACTCAATGGCAGAATGAACGCAAAAGAATGTCACAAGTTCAACAATATGCATGACAAAGACAGTCATCGTGTAGAAATTACTCCTCCAAAAACTACTAGTGTGTTTGGGAGCTCCTCCAATCTCCTGAAAGGGCTTTTAATTGTTGTGTTGGTTATACTACATAACTCAATATCAGGTGGGTACTGGCGATATGGTTGAATTCCATGTCGACATGAAGAAACAAAACAGAAATTGGCTTGAAATCCCCAAACAGTGGAAAAATATCAGCCAGTGCACCATCTCTATTCAAAGACGTGCCACCAGTTCTAGCAGTACAGGAAAGATTGACAAAATTGCAAACAGTGAAGTAAGTAAAAGAACAATGACACAGCCAGATATGCTAATAAACGAGTAAATTAGAGAAGTCTGAGCTCGTGCTGACTAGAACCAGCAAAAGTTAAGACAACAAGAAGTTTGGAACTCTTTGAAGTGAAGGAAATAGAGAAACTAAAGAGAGGGGCAGGGAAATCTGCCAAATGGGAAAGCATTTTAGAGATCTTTTCTGGGAGCTCCATAAATAAGAGAGAAAATGTGCTAGAATAAACAGTAGCCATTCAAAGTAGTGAAGTAAAAGAAGAGGGTAGCACCAGATTCCGTACCTTAATGGATTTCCTTGGTTAAATCCAAAGCTTGAGTTAACAATCATACCTACCCAGAAAGCTATAAAGATCACAAGAAACACAATATCTCTGCATTTTCTATTGTGCCTAATGATCCCACCCATTTGAGCACTCCCATCACCGGAAGGGTACCTCCCAATCACTGCCCCTAAAGGACCCCTCATCTTCACTAAACCCTGGTTTCCCCTTCCAAACTGAAGAAACTAGAGAGAGAATCTAGTGAAAGAAAGAAAGATACAAAGAGCTGGGTTAGAGTGAGAGAAATGGGGGCAAGGCAATGGTGTGGCAGAGTAAAGCTTCGTTTGAAAAAGCAACCCAAAGAAAAGGGTTTTGAGATTTGGAATCTTTCTGCTAATTTTTCTTTTCTTTTGGGACTTTTGGACAAAGATACTGTAGTGTTTTAGTGAAGCGTTTCAAGCTTAAGAATTAAAAAACAAGGCTTTAATTGGTGGGACTCAGCCAGATAACAGTCAATTAAACTAAAACACCTTGAAAATTAATGAAGAAGACATCAGTGAGTAAAAAGAAAGTAGAATAATTGATGATGGGCGACATTAAATTTCTATAAAGAACGCTTCTTTTTCCTAAGGATTGAACCGGTATGGGAACATCTGATATTATATATTCAATTAATCAATCTTATTCCATTTCTTAAATCTGATTATTCCGCCACTAATCTGACAGTGACAGTGACATTTATGTTTGAAAGTCTCTGATCTTTGTCGGTTTACGCTGTCCATTCCCTATTGCTATCGCCGTCAATGTTGTCGAAAACTCTACTCGCGTCACTGATCGAGATAATCCGACGGTTGATAATAAAGTTTACTTTATCAATTCGTGGGAGGGATTACATTACACCAGAAGCCTAGAACAAATCAATGTGCTCTAAGAAAAAAAAGAGCATTAAGAAACTGGGAAGTTTCGTTTCAAATTTTTACCCATATTTTCTTTTTCATTTAGAGTATATTAATTATATAAAAATGTCAAACAATTTATAGTGAAGAGCATAATCATGGTGTAGACTAATGATGATTTTAAGGATAATCATTGCTTGCCTACGGTGAGATTAAACATATTATGAAGGGTTTAACTTTTAAATTTTAATTAAATTATATATTCTCAAAAAAAAATGGTTAAATTATATAATAAAGTGTTACAAATTTATAGGTTTTGGTCTCAATTATGTTTTCCCATTTCAAAAGTTTCATTTTAAAATGTTAGCTTAGGTTATCTGAAAAACTCTTTTGTAGCCACCCCTTCTAAAATCAAATACAAAATTGTGTCATATCTTAGATGTTTAGAATTTGAAAAAAGGAATACTAAATATTAATTTTCTTTACTTTTTCCTCCCACGATCAAAAAACAAAAATCTGTCTGTCTCCCTCTCAGGTTATAAACAAAATTTGAGGTTCATAATAATAAATAGTCTTCGTGGTGAGTCCACCGTAGAAAACAACGTTTTATTTCTTGCTTGAACCGTGTAGATAGTCCACCCATCACCCGACTCTCAACCCCAACATATGGTGGATCTCGAGTAACAAAGTCTCGTCGATCAAGCAGCTATGCTACCCCTGATAAACGGAGTCTCACCGCCCTTGATAAGCTTATCCCTTCAGGTATAATCTTTATGTGGTCTATTCTTATTTTAAGGAAAAGACAATCGCGTAAATGAAGATATTGTTAATAACCTCATGAACTAAGACGATTGAACGAAAATGAAGACATTGTTGATAACTTCATGAACAATTCTTTACTGACGACTTTAAAATGTTATAGTTAAAGTGAAACTTTTCAAGTGCATTATAATTAGACTTCCAAAATCATCCTTTTTACAAATTTTTTTAAAATAATTATCCTTTTAAAGCCAAATATTCACTCAAATTTATATAACTCTTCCTCATTCGAACTTCTCAATTCTTAATTCACTGGGGAAGAAATGGCAATCCACACATACACCAGACGAAATTACAAAATAATGAGTGATATTAGCTAACATTATGTACATAATTTCTCCCGGAAGAAAAAAAAACATTATGTACATATATGTAGACGACTGTCACAGTAAAATCATCCAGCAAAATTTACTAGAGCTTGATCTTTATATCATGTGGTTCTCCATACATACAACTCGATTGCCAAGTTCAAAACAACAAAAGGCAGATAATAAAGCAGCAAAATAGAAAGATTGAAACTCTATTAAGAGACTTATCAAGCTGCATTTCCTGCCTTCTCATTCTGCTACTTCCATTTCCTGGGATGGAGTTGTTGTAAGGCGGGTATGGCAACAAGTTCGAATCCACGCTACCGAAAATTCTCGTGAAAACCGTTTCTCCAAACATCCCAATCGTTGGGTTTAACAGACTTGTTATCACGGCATTACCCAGATAAGACGGTGTGTATGTCGCAATGTCACCATAGGCCTGGGGGAAGTATTGTTGGTGATAGATCGGGTGCGAGGGTGAGCGGGTGTAATTTGGATGGAGGTCCTGGCTTGGATGCAATGCAGAGGTTGCATTGGAATTGTGCAGTGTGTTAGTTGCAGATGGCGGTGGCCTTCGAGGCACAGCCACACCCAAGTGAGACTTCTTGGATTCAGAATCCGTGTTCGACTTGCCACGGCCATAGAGGGGAACTAAAGAGGAGGGGGTGATGCTAGCCTTACAAACGGGGCAGTTCTGCACGTTCTCAGGTTCATTGCTGGAGATTTGTACGTTAAGCCACTTGTAAATGCATGGCCAGCAGTAGAGGTGACCACAGAGGGTGACGACAGGCTCCGCTGCCGAGTCTAAGCAAATGTTGCAATCGAAGCAACCGTGCGCATCGTCTGAGACTGTTGGCTGTGATGAGATGGATTTCCAGTTTTGTTTGAGAGACACATCTTGTTCAGACTCAAAGTATGCCTCGGGCGTGGTGTAGGTTTGTTCCATAGCAGAAGTACGTTCTGTCAAAGAAATAATAAATCGGGGCAATGAGATCATTGAAAAATGAATAAATCAGTGAACAAAATCAGCCGGCCACAATTAAAGATGGAAAGATATTAGAGACAGATACCAATTTGGGCTCATAAATAACAATGCTATGCTAAGTGGTAAAAACAATAAATTCCTTAAAATTGTCTCTTGCACCTTGCGTTTTCCATTAAAGTAAGATAAGAGAGAGAAACTAAGCTTCCGAGGTAGAAGAGCTTCAAAAAAAGCTAAGAAATTGCTTTCATGATGCAAATTGCAAAGGGAAAGAGAATCAAATGATGGATTCTTAACCAGGGAATTTAAATACAGAGGATAAATGGCACTTTAATGAGCTAGAGTCCAAATGAAATCAAATATTCAACAATCAAGAAGTGGTAAAAGGTATTGAAACATTTATACTACCAACCCTGGTATGATAACTGTCCTATTTTTGTTTCTATTTTTTAAAACACTACGCTCGCCACCTATGTATTTCTTCATTTTTTTTCTATCTACTTTTCAGAAAGTTCTCAAAATCTACGCCACATTTTGAAAACTAAAAATGGTGAAGAACATACCAAAGAAACTGAAATGAACATTTTAAAAACTAAAAGGGTGATGAACGTACCAAAAATACTGTAAGGAAGCAAGCATAGTTATTAAAAACTAAGAACTAAAGACGAGATAAAAAAAACATATCGTTATACAATTCTATGCAAAATTCAAGCACTGTTCTGCCCACAACCAACACAAGTAAATGTATCGGAAAGAGTTACCACCAAAGGATTGTGAAAAAGAATAGAAGACACAGGTATCAAAGATTCAAAAGCGGATCTATAGCCTCAAGACCAGAGATCAATGTCAAAGACATCAAGGTAAGAAACCATTTACTTGTGGCAACATTTGGAAACTTTTTCTGGAAAAAATCTCAAGAAATAATAGTAGATGCAAGGATATTCAGACCATTCAAAGCTTGGCTGTCACAAACCACAACCGTGGCTTAGAACAACCTCTTTAAGGAAGGAGGCAAAAACACATACACCACAAAGATGAACAGATTTTTGCCAAAACGATGCGAACCACATGAGCTAGCAAACAAATTTCAGAGCAAAACAAATGCAAATTCCCAAATAAGAATAAAACATTAAACATCCATATCAATGTCCCAATATATGGACTCATTTAGCCCAACGAGATAAACGTGGGCGAGTGGGGGGCAGGACCGGACTTCTAGAAATCATATCAAAATCCCAAATCATCTCGAAACTTCGAAGTTGAAAATCTTGAGACGAAAAAAAAAACACAAAATTAGAAAACCAAACGCCACAAACCTAAAATTTATATTTCTCCACAATATCACGCAGCTCAGAAACAAAAACCTACACAACACGTTTTCCCATCAAAACTTCTAATAATCCATCATCGCCCGAGATCGAGAATCACATACAGAGAAAAAGGAAAAAGCAGTTAAAATCGAAGCCGAACAAATTCGCCCGACGCCCATGAACGCATGGATTGAGATCCAACATTCGTTTTCTTAACGAGAAAGAAAGGAGCATTCAATTTCAAACAAACCCCAAATTTCGTTCACATATTTCCCGAACAATTCTAACAAACCGAAGGTAAGATTTGAATATTAGAAACATGAAACGCTTACCGTTAAACAAAAAACCCGAAGGATTGCGTCCGGAAATCTGCGACGGAAATCGAATCGAAGAGAGAAAAAATCAGGAAATGTTGACGAGAGAGAGAAATCGCAGAGTTGAGAGAGAGAGAGAGAGAGTGGGGAGAAAGAGATTTTTATAGATGGAGGGAAGCCGCGCGTGAAATTCACGAAACCGGGACCGCGTCGCCGATTGTAGGTTTTCACGACCGTGTCGGCGCGTCCGGTTTCGTTTAACTTTATTCAGCTTTTTTTTCTCCTTTTTTTCTTTTTTTTTTTCAAATTAAACTGATTTTTTAAAGACTCGGACCGGTCGTACTAAGAAACAATATGCGCGAAGAAAGCGGTTCTAGTGGCACGTGTAAGGAAGGCACGTGCGAAAGCCCAACAAACTTACCCGTTACCCCCCTTATAATAAGGGTTATCTTAGACAATTTTGAGAATTTGCACTCTTTGTCAATTTTATATCTTCAAATTAGTTAATGGTTTTTTTTTTTTGGGAATGTGTGGATTTTATACACAATGTTTTAACATTTTAGAGGTATGTAATTATGTAATATGTTGCTAGGTAAAAATTAAACGTCCATGACTGGTGGTTAGATAAGTGTTGAAGTAAACAAAATACCTGGAGGAAGAAACAAGTTCTTACGCTCAAGTTAGTGAGATCCGAGATGTTCTTAAGATGAGCAATAAAAAACATGCATACCTCTGTACAGAGGCTGGTTCCTTATTTATACTGCCAACAAATTGGAGTCCACTTGATAATGGGAGGACTTGAGAGCGGTTTGTTTATATATGAACAGCTCTACTCGATTTTGGTCGTTGGTGCCGAGGTCACACTGAGGTTTGAGGTGTGGTTCCTCTAACTTCTTGTCTAAAGTTCTACTCCCTAGACTTTCTCAAAAAAAATTTCTTCAATTGCGACAATGAATTTCAATTATTCCAGTCATATTGGACGATTATTTTATTGTAGTGGTAGATTTTATTTTAATGCATTAGAAATTTTATTTTAGAGCAACACTTAGAGCAACATTATTTTATAAGTGTCTATGCGAAAACTCGTCATTTCAATGCATTGAAATGTTATTTTAGAGCAGCATTATTTTATAAATGTCTAGGCAAAAACTCGTCGAACATATCACCTCTCTTTTAACTGAATTATTAAGTTTAGCATTTTTTAGAAAAAAAAAGGATTCACCTTCATACCTTGAACAATGCTCATATTCTCAACGTGTGGAGGGCCCACCTCATATGTTGACCATTCTCGTTTCAACACATGACATCTTAATATGATCAAACCACTTGTCATGATTCAATCATGTAGAGTAAGTTAAAAAGAGATTAATTTTCCACGACAAACATTCCTAAATTTCTAATGTCTTGCCGACATTGACATTTTTTACCTAATTACTATTTAAGGAGCAACTTTCGTTTACACCAGAATAGCATCAAACAAGATAACACATACCTATATCTACTCTTACCATTTATCAATGCTAAGTTTTCTCCATAAATATTTTCGTTGCAATTGTCATCAGAGGAACTCCTTAGGCCAACACACCACACAATTTGTGTTGCAAAGGAGAATCCATGTGAAGTGTTATTAGCTGAAGTTGCGCCGGTTAGAGTGTTCAAATGAGGCATTACCTAGACTACGATAAAATAGTAATAGTATGAAAGATTATCAGTCACTGAAGTTGTTGACGAAATACCTTTCAAAATGTCATTTTTATTGCAGGGAGGTCTATCGTCTCAAATATTCACTCTATTGTTAAAGTTTTATTTTTTATCTTTTATTTTATTTTTTTAGATCAACAATTACAGAAATGAATGATCAATCCAAAATTTTAAAATAGCTAAGATGTCTTATCTATCAAACTATGTTCGGATTAACATCTTTTTTTTCTTTAACCATATGATTGGATGTTTTAATTAATTGTGTGTCATGCTTGAGACACTTATTAATATATACCTTTTACAATTATCTATTTATAAAAAAAAAAAAAAGAGGAAGAAAAAGAGAGTGTAACAAATCATTTAATAGTGAAAAAATAGCATATTGAAAAGCTTGTTAAAGGAGCTGGTCTTTGACCTAGAAAGTAGAAACAATATTGGAATGTGGGGATTCTACTTAATTATTATTAGATATTTTTTACTTTTTTTTTTTTGTTTGCATTGTACTTTTACTATTAGATATTGACATCCAACCTAATAAAATCTAATTTAAAAAATAAATAAATATTTAATTTCTCTGATTTTACTTTTTTTTTTAACTATTAATAACTGATTTTAAATTAAGCATGTATTAATTATTCATTAAATTAGCACTAGTCCATTAATTACATTTACATATCTCATTTAATTAAGTGAAAGACTGAGACTTCTAACATGAATGATAAATAATATCTTAACCAATAAATAGTAAATAATATCTTAACCAATTATTAATGAATGATAAGCAATATGTTATTTAAAATAAAGTATTTATTAATGGTCATATTTTATTTTGGTTAACTTTTTAATGAATTATATTTTAATTATTACGATCGAGAAATTGACGTAAATAAAACAAAAAGTACAGAAACATGAACCGGAGGTTCATCGGAGAAGTTAATCACGCAGGGGACGCCTGGTCCGGCGGCGATGGAAGCGCAAGCGGGGGCGAAATTGGAATTTTAAAAACGGAAAAACAAAGACAAAAAGCCGGTTTTGGTGGAGCCCACAGAAAAATCGGTGGCCTTAACGGAAAACGCTGACGTCCGTTTTCCTTTTTTGGTTTTGGGTTTCTGGAAAGAAGATGACGGTGACTTGACGGAACGAGAAGTATAAATGAAAGTGTGATGCGATGACACGTCATCCTAGAAATCCAACAAAACGCCATATTCGATATTATCCATTGGAGGGGGTGTGTGGGGCCCACCTGTCTCCAATTTCTGCTGTCGTGTCGCCTTGTGATTGATTAGCCACGTGGGATCCCCATCGTGCCTCCTTTTCTTCCTATGCAAGTTAAAGTGACTGACTCAAAAATATATTTTATTTTCTAAGTTATTTTTTAATGATTTCAAACTTATTATTTAATAAATTATTCAAAACTATAAGTTATTTTATAGTTTATTATTTAATAATTTCAAACTTATAAACCGCTGCCAATTTGAGTATAGTTATCGGGCAAAGCATATATTTTCGATCAATAAAATTAAGAGTTCGAATATGTATCTCCACATAAACCAAGTCCCAAAAGGAATTGACTCTTCAAAAGAGTAGAAGAACCAAAGTAAGTAAGACAATATTTCTCGTGTTGTTTCTCTTGAATAGCCAAAATACTTGGGTCTCGAATAATTAAGAACTCATATTGGTAGTGCATATCAGGTTTAGATTCTTTTTTCCTCAAGTGAGAATCTTGTCCAACCTCGAGCAAAAGCCTAGCCTAATTGACGTGTATAAAAGGGAAGGTACTTAAAAAAATGGTTAAAACTACATTTTTTGCGGGGTAACTTTTTGTATATATAATGTTTTGAATCTAAAAGTTTTTGGGAGTACATATGATATAGGCTAAATAAATGTTTTAGTCTATTTAGATTTCTTTTTCAATTTAGTTTTTAACAATTTTCAACCTAGATCATCACTATTCATAAATGTTCATAAATGTTAATATTGAATGATGTTAAACTCACGTGACATACTAATGAGTAAATTTAGAGAAATGTAGAGAAAAAAAGATCCTAAAGTGTAGAAAATTTTAAACTTGTACTAATTTGTTATAAATTAATAAGATAAATTAGAAACTTTATTCTCTTAGATGACATTTTTCTCTTTTAAATTTACGCTAATTCACTAACCATTACGTCGGATAAATTTATCATTAATCAATTAACAATAATCAACCGTGATAGCGACTAAGTTGAAAAATTATTAAAATATAAAAAAACTTTGGAGTAAATTGAATTTATGACAAGCTAAGAGATCTGGCTTGTGTGTCCAAATGGAATGGTACATTCCAATATATACGTCCTTATTATCATGGTTCTCACACACCTTATCCAATCCCCACCAAGAAAATTATTATATTTGGTTTTGTTAAAGTTCTTCACGGTACAGAGTGGTCCTAATTCTATACATTTTACCATATTATTTTACAGCATCTTAGTGCACCACTGAAAATTTAATAGCTCTTATTTAAAAAAGATAAAAAAAAAATTTCATTTAAAATAATGAAGCAAAGAAGCGACAGAGTCGAACTGCTTGAATCAAGTTAACCAAACCAAACCAGACCGATCCACCAAACTTGATCGAGTAAGTCCATTCGTACCATCCTGAAGAGACTCTCTCTACAAATTGAATTCCTTATCCGATTTAAGCATCCAAACGTGTTGAGCTTAGAAACAAACTCGTATGCAGACTCTCTCTTCAAGTTTATCACACATTTGAGGTCGGAACTCGAATCTAATAACAAATCTAGAACTGGGGACACAAATTTGTACATAAATAATTTTAAATACATAAATATACAAGTAAGATGATAAAACTTGAAATAATAAGTAAGATAATAAAACTTGAAATAATAAGTAGATTTTTTTATTTATAAAAATTAGTTTTTTTTTATCCAATTAACTCGTTCAAAAATAATTTACTAAAGTTTTAAAGTACTTTTACTATATTTGATATAAAATTTAAACTGAGAGAAAGATTTTAAACAAAAATTATAATATCTTATATTTAACACCTGAATACAAAATTTATAAAAATAATCTAAATTTAGAAAATATGAAAGTTTAAATTTTTTACTTTAAATAAAAAAAAAGTTTTATATATTTTCAATGAATAATCTTTTATAGTAATAATATATAAATAAATATCTTGAAATTATAGGTGTAGATGGAGGAGATTAGCAAGTGGAATGAGTCATGGAGCAGGAAATGTAGGATCTAATCAAATGAATTTAGTTAATATATCAACTACACTATTTTTTGGTAGAAATTTTGAAAACAATATAATTTTTAAATATTAAATTTGAAACTTTAAAAATGCATCAGGAGAAAAATTTTGATATATTTCATGTTATAACATCCTTTCACTATTTAAATAAAATATATAAAATCATTTATAAAATTTATATTAATTAATTAATTATCACTCGATAGAAATTTCTAAGTCCAAATTTCATCTCAAATCTACTATCAAATACATATTCCAAAAATATTTGTAGTGGAAGTGGTATATCCTTTATGCTGGCCCCTTACAAATTAATTCGTATGCATTTTTCGACGTCTTAAATGTTATATGGTCGGACGTTTGTGAACTAAAATTAGTTGAAGTACACATAAGTTGGCTTATAATCAATGTTCTTAATGTCGATATTGATGGAAATTTCGAAGTATAAATTTCATGGAAATATCGATAAAATGTCGATATCGATTGATATTTCTGTAAAAGTTAGAAAAATTTAGCATCCGTTTGATAACCATTTCATTTTTTATTTTTTGTTTTTCAACAACAGGGTTGTTTGTTTGATAACCAATTCAATTTTCGGTTTGTTTTCAAAAACCATTTTGAAATTCTAGGTAAATTTAAAAAAAAAAATAGTTTTCAAGAAATAGGTCTTTGTTTTTCAAAATCTCTTTTTTTCTTCCAATACTCAACTTTTTTTATTTCTCATATTTATCTCTAAAACATTTATTTTTCACTTTAAAATTTTTTTTCTAAAATTTCTCTCTACAAACTTTATTTTTCTCTCTAAAATTTTCATATTTTAAATAGTTATTATTATTCGTCTGTCTCCAAATTTTTATATATTTTTTATTTTTTTAACAGACTAGTTTCATTTCTGTTTAAAAAAATTTAATACTTCCCTAACTTTCTCCCTCTAAATTTTCATATTTTATAACTTTTCTTTAATCTATTTTTTTCTCTGAAAATTATATTTTATTTTCTCGTTCAATTTTCTTTTATTGTAATTTTTATTTATCTTTGTATTTATTTATTTTCTCTGAGAATTATATTTTAAATATTGTTTTTATCTTTAAATTTGTTCCACTATAATTTTCTCTTTCTTTTCAATTTTTTTTTTTAACATATCTTTACCTCTCGAATTTATTCTTTTTCTCTTTTTGTCTTTAACTTTTCTTTCACTATTTTTTTTCTAAATCTTTTTATTTGTCTCTAAAATTTATCTTCCAAAAGTTTATTTACATCTCAGACTTGTATTTTCATTGCTCTACATTGGGGGAAGACAAAATTTCTGCAGGTTCAGGTCACAAAAATAGAAATGCATGTCCCGACCTCGTCCCCGTCCCCTATTCTATTTTTTAAATAATTAATATATATTTATTACATTTTTTTATACTTAAATTCTAAAAATACATAAAACAATTATAAAACCGATAATTTTTCCCGCGAACATGTATAGGACCCAAGAAACAAGGTGGAGACAGAGACTATTTTCAATTTTCTAACTTTTTAAAAACTAAAAACTAAAAATGATTATAAAAAATGTTTTGGTTTTCTGTTTTTTAAAAAGACAACAAAAAATGGTTATTAAACATATATGGTTTTTGTATTTTAAAAACAGAAAACCAAAAATAAAAAAGCAAAACGCAGAATAGTTATCAAACGGACCCTTAAAATTTGTAAAAGATATTTAAATTAACAAAATAAACATTTTTCTATTTTAAAATTAGTTAAAAATAATTAATATTCATATTATATATATATATATATATATATATATATATATAAAAGTAATATTTTGTTGGTATTTTTCATATTTTGTTGATTTTTTGTACTATAATGAAAATGTCGATTTATCGATGTCAAATCCATGAAAATATGAATATGTCTATAGAAATGTCGACGTCTCGATCAATCAACCATGTCTATAATATTTGATAAGCGGGACGGGCACCGCCCTTACCATAAGGACACCATGGCCCCACCAATAAGGGGTGGAGTGGAGTCCTACGATAAAAAGAAAAATTTGTAGGATAAGTTTGCCACGTAAGACCCACTCCAGATTCGAGTTTATCCCAATAATACATAAAGATACACAAATAAAAAAACACATAATTTTTTTTAATTCACTAGCTATCATTGGATTGGTAGAAAAAATGTTTATGCTAAAGCTACCAGCCAATTAATTTGATGGGAAAATTGAATGAAAATAATGTTGTTCTAGTGTCTCATTTTCTAAGTGTTTTCACAATGCCACGGGAAAATTATATTACACCAATTTCTAAAAATAGAAGTTCGAACCGTAAGATATGAAAATTTGGAACTTGTTTGATACAGTTTCAAATAAGAAACTTGTTTTTATTGTTTTTGGAATTTTTATACAATTTTGAGAAAGTTTTTAGAAAAATGAGAAACAACAAATGTAAAAATAACTGTGAAATGTTTAAATTTCTTAATAAAATTAGGAGTAAGAAACAAAAAAAAACGGTAATATTATCAAACAATCTCTAGAATCTAAATAGATATGGGCTAAATTTGGAAGTGGTCAAGAGAAGTAGAAAAACACTTCCCAACTTCACACTGGAAGTTATATATTTGGAAGTGATTTAAAAGTGCTTTTTACCCCAAGGTAAAAAGCAATTTACAATTGCTTCCAAAGTCAAAAACTCAAAATTTAAACTTGATTGTCATCCACATTAGGTAAAATGCATTTTAATCTTTTTACAACTCCCTTCTAATGTATTCTCAGAGTCAATAAAAGGCCACAACTTCCTCCCCAATATCAACTGCATGCAGTAGTCACAGTCCCAACAAAAAAATTTCCCATTATATATTATTATAAATGCAGAAAGAGAAAGACCATTTAGACAAAATAAATGTTAAATTACAAGTCCTTAAACTTCATCCTTAATTTTAAAAAATGGCTAGTAGGTTCTAGAGCTTTCGATTCTCATACCTATTAGACATTTTTTTCTTAAATTTAGGACTTACCATACTTCCATAGAACAATTCTTTTACTTGCTGCATTTATAAGGAGTTCTCCAGACTGGCCATCAAATTTAGGACATTACTTCGTGTGCCATACTTTGTAGTCATCGATGGATTACAAAAATTTAAATTGATGAGTTGGGTAAATTTAATTAACAAGACAGGATTTCAAACACAAAATCACTCACTCCGATACCATGTTAAGAATGAATAAATGATGGATCGAGTAAATAGAATAGCCACTCAAGAATCAACAAAATACAGTTTCAAAATATGAATGAGCATATTGAGAGAGAATTTTACAATAGGAGAAGGTCCGTTTTGTATGCTGGAAAATGGTTTCATATTTAAAAGGCAAAAAGTTTTGGAGGTTTGGCTTGGGGGAATCTCACAAAAGAAATAAATTCAACTCTATTAGACAAAAGGGGTAAATGAAAATGATTAGGTCCCAAGAGAAAACCAAGTCGTTCATCTTTTGGGCTTTGAACTTTCCTAGAAGTTTCCTAGTTCATATTTTACAATCATGGCAGTGTCATTGATGTTGAATTTTGGCATCACTGCACATGAAAGGGACCTTCCTCGCTAGAACCTTAATTCCCACATGTTTTCTCCCTTACATGTTAAACAGGGTTCTACATCATACACTTTCAATTAACGCTTGACGTTTAGTGATGTGAAAACTCTAGTGAATTTGTAGACACTAGAACCCTCATGTCGTTCGACTTTAATTCTAAGATTTAGGTTAGACACATTCTCTTAAGATCAAAGTTCTCGAGACAAAGAACAAGTTCCTTGGCCTAAAAGTCGAACACTCTACAAGAAATGATATCAATCATACTTAAATATTCTTGACATGCAACTCAAGTCATGATATTGCAAAAGTTCAAAAAAGTTCCAAGCTAAACTTGAAAGTCATATGGGTAAAATTCATTCTTTGAAACTGAAAACTAATCTATTTTGTGAAATAACTGAATGACGATATCGTAGGTAGCTTCCCAACTAAACTTTGGATGCCACGTCGTCAACCATAACAAAACAATACCCCTATTTTTAATATGTTCAAGAAAGAAGAAAAATTAGAAAGCAATAAAATTGCTTAGAAAAAAACTCTAAAATAAAAGCGTACCATAGTTGGAAGTCCTAAACTGTTCATATGACTTAGCTTCAGCAGAAACTTCAAGGAAAGGACAAATCTCAAGCAATGATTCCTTAGGAGACCTAAACTATCACTCCATGGAATGCGTTGTGCCTTCGCTTGGTGTTCTTGGGATTGTTCGTTGCAATTTCCTGTGTTTCTGAAACAAAATTCATAATAAAGAGAGAGATTGGTTTTTCACTGTGGTTGATTACAGCCTTTTCCTCTCAGCTTCTTTGACCATTGTGAGGTTGCATTCATTGTTCTTCTACGTAATTGACATTTTCATTTTATAGAGTATAATGTGTCGTTTCTCATCTAAAAGAAAGTCGGTTAAGTTTAAGAGTGGATTTGTAGTTATAACCTCTCGGAAGGAGTAGAAATGTCTAAACTACTAAATTATGCTCGGGTTGATAATCTTTATTAGACAAATGGTAAGAAATTCAATTAGATGACAAATTCTTACATGGTGTAAGGTAATCGAATGTCAACTCCTACAATTTCATCTAAATCATATCTTAATTTAGAATAGTTAATATAGTCTTGTATCGATTCTAGTTTCTAACCAAATTATATAGGCTTCTGATCAAATAATTTAGGTCTTTCCAAGCTGCGTTCAAACCAAACCAACCTTCGCCATACAACTTGGTCTTTCAAAAAGGGACGAAAACCCAACGGACCATGAAAATTCACTTCTATTGTTAAATACTGAGTCGAGTCGGGTCGACCAAATCTCCCTAGCCCTAAATCGTTCGGACCCTGTGAATTCCTTCTTAAGAATTAACGTTCTACAATTCCTCCATCATGGGGAAAGAAATTAAATTCGCCTGGCCTACACTTCAATAAAACCTTCGGTCCACAAGAAGACTTGCCTTGACATTGAAGAAATTAAACTCGAAACAAGAACAAAACAACTGAAAATTAAAAACCATCCAGATTAAGCAAACGGATGAAATTGTACCAATCTTTTGAGCTTCCGTTTGGTCTGACCGGAAGAGGAAGAGAATCAAGCGAGGGCGTCATGACAGAGAGAATTTGGGAGTTGGGTAATTTCAAATCGGTGTTAGCAAACGCAATGATTTTAAATTGATTGATATTTTTAATTCAAAACTATAATATTAATTCTAAAATAATAATTATTTTTTATTTAGTAATTAAAATATTACTATTCTGAGAAATAAAAGTGTTGACTTACCTAAAACAAGTCCATATAAAAGAAAAATGTGCTAATTAATTAGATAATTAAGATCTAGTTTGAGGTATGTGACGATTAATGTTTTGAAGTGAATTTAAATTTCTCTTTATATGATCAGAGAATTGTCATATCCATCTAAAAAAAAAAGATTCAATTTGATATGGTCAACTTTTAAAGATGAGGCCATCGTTTTGGACATGATATTATTATTATTATCTAAATGCGAATACATGATATTATTATTATTATCTAAATGCGAATAAAAGAGTAGGAATGGACCAAAACAATCACTTTTAAAGAATATAGGAATCAAAATAAATATTTTGAAAATACAATGAAACTCTTTTAAGAACGCCTCTCGAAGCTATTCGATCTGGGGAGATAATTATTTTTCAAAGCTTTTAACAGAGTGCATTTATTGATAGAATCTAAGCGGAGTAAGAATAATTAATTATTTTCACTAAGTAAATTCCTTCATAAAATATTCAACAATAGGAACCATTCAATGTCAAAAAGATGGACAAAATAATCAAATGTCAAAAAGATTGTAATGAATACAAGGTCAAAAATTTTACCTGAAAGCAGACTCGGCCGCTCCACTTTCCTGGTTGAGTATGATGTCCAAACGTACAAGTACACTGATTTCACTACAAGCTCCAACAATTGCCTGCAGAGACCTCTATCAGCTGTCACAGGGCCAAGCACCAATCTCTCTTTAACCCTCCCTATGCAACAATTTCGGGCCGAGAGGTGGTCGATCAAATCCAAGGCGTCTTCCAAAACCGATGATGCTTGTGGAGATCACAAGCTCATTGGACTTATCACACGTGCAATGCATCAGTGTTTCCAAGGGGACCTTCTTCCAGAATGGCTAAAACCATTGGCATCACTGCCATTCTGTCTCCATCGTTTCTTCTTTGAACTCTTCTCTTTACTATATCCATTTTCTTCATGCCTTCGCTTACTACTACTATTTTCTCTTTCCTTCTTTTTCGACTTCTCGCGACAACTGACTTTTCTCTTTTTCCTAGAGGAAGGCGTACCAAAATCTTCGGATGCATCATTCCCCCGCGGCAATGGTTCTTCGTCATCACCAAACTGCCAATTACACAGCATCTCTTGCTCATTTCCATACTGTAGTTGTATAGGTTCCCCTGCTCCAGGCAGTAGAGAATTGAAGGTCACTTCTCCATCTGTGCCACCTTTTCGCTTCAACAGGACTGGATCAGGCCTAATTATCGTGCCAAGAATACTCCTGTTCGGACCCAGACCCAAAATGGTCTTAACATTTGTCAAGGTTGAAAAGGCCAGTGCAAATGCAGATCTTATCTGCAACCGGGGTAGATATCAGAAACAAAGTCTTGAGATAAAAAAGGACGACAGGCACAATAAACAACATGATTGATAACAAACCTGGAAGTAATTGAAGGAATTCTTGCCAATGTCATTATCTGGTGCCTGGAAGGTAATATCAATAAATTGCATCAGAGCAACTTATAAAAAGCAAGGAAAGCTCAGTGACCAAGTTGCAAAACTTTGTTTTAAAAGAGATTCCATAAAATCTGTAGCCGTAACAATTCATCCGGTTTTGCCTAGGAAACTATATGGTCATGAAGATATGGGTCAACCGGTAACTTCTATAGGGCCCATTTGAGGAATTTAAATCCAGCTCACGGGATCAGAAAGGCTTTGGGCCAGAAAGAACAAGTAAAATTACCATACTGAGGGAGTTGGTGAGATCCTATATTATAAAGCAATTGTACACAAACTGCCCGAGCAACCCTACTATATTAGCAAATAAATGTTAAAACTAGCAAATTAACCTGAGGATCCTCAATGGAAAGAAGAAATGGACGTGCTTTTGTCATGAATCTGCAACAGTACCAAATAAAACAAAAATTTAGGGAGAGGCCGAAAGGCGAAAATAGCAAGTAATGAAATGTGATGTCTGAGAATGAGAATGGAATATAAATTCATTGTAATATTTTTCATATTTATACCCTCTTTTACTCTTCGAGAAAAAAATGCCTCCTCCATTGCAAGATACACCAACATCAGAAGTGTTCAATTTGCGACCATAGAAATCAAAAAAATTTACCTATCATTGAAAATTAAGACATTAATAATAAATCAAAGAAATCTTCTACTCCACTTCTGTTTAACAGAAAATACAGTACAAATACTAATAGCAGCATTAGCTACGCTAATTTCTAAGGAAAAAATTATCTACAAGCACCTATTTTCACATCTTCGAAATTTCATTCATTAAAAATGCTAGTAGGTGCTTTGAATAAAAAGTTAAAAAGTTAAAAGAAACAAAAAACAAAAAACATACCAAAAGGACTCCAAGATTATGTTCAAGAGAAGATTGGCAGCTGTTGTGACTCTGCAATCAATGAGGCCAGATGAAAGAATAATCAGCGGGAGACTAAATGCCTTAAGATAATACACATCATTGAATGTCGGTAGTTCGTTGTCTTTACTAGACAAAATACCAAGTAATCCTTAAGATGAAAAGAATATATTCTAAAGATAGTTCACCAAACAAAAAAGTTTGATTTACTTTTTTCTATTCTCAGTTCCAGCACAACCAAACATTGCTTCACAAACAGAAGTATTTTGGCTAGGTCTCAACATCCTTCTGAAAGGACAATTAGGAAGTTATATATGATCTTTTGAAGGAAAAATGTCATATACAGGTGGAATTTGAAATTAAAATATACTAACCTGCAACATTGCCATAAGCATGGTAAGAAGTGCATAAGAACCCAGTCCACCTGAATATACCTGCAGACCTTACAGAAAACTTGAATTAGACACAGACAATTTAAAGGTAATGGATGGACCAACTTGATAAGAATTACAATTCGTAGTTGGAACCATACCTCATTCAGTTCTCTCTGCTGCAAAAACACCTTTAAGATCAAACACAAAGGACGCAAAGGAGGCCACTTATCAACTGCAACCTGTTAAGAGGAAAAGCACTAGCAGTCAGCAGATAAACTAAATAATTCAAATCCATCAAACAATTAAGAAAAGTGAACTTCAGATTTGATGCGAGTATTCCAACCCAAGCTTCTATTCAACTATATGCACTCAAATTCAAGAAAAAATAAAGAAACTACATAATTCAAATCCATCAAACAATATGGAAAGTTAACATCAATTTTCATTTGAATATTCTATCCTAAACTTCCATTCAATTATATGCACTCAAATTCCATAATCAATCAATAAAAATTCCTTGTATACCTATAACTCAAAACAAGCATGTGATAATGAGATTAAACGATAGAGAAGTGCATGCTGAACTCCAAGCATGAAATAGGCAAAAGACAATAATACACAATAATATCTAATTGCAAAATATCACAGAAATGGTACTACAATTTTTTGAAAGAGATAAATTTTGAGAAAACCTTAAAGCATAATTTGCACATCAAGCAGCCACCTCATAATATAAACCACAAAAACATAAACACTGCAAGCCTGCAATGATCGAGATAAGGTCATCATAGCAAGTTTGAAGAATAGCAACAAACCTTTATATAATCCGCAGCCTTTGGTCCATTCTGCACGTCAAAACTGTTAACCAAGAGATGAGATGTCAACTTTTTGGACTACTATTGAATTTTACGTAATCTATGTGTCTGTAATTCATCAACGAATTGTTTTCTATCAAGGAAGAGGGGGGATTTCTTCATAGCAAGCAGAAACTTTTTTAACCAATTTATAAATTCCAATACTAGTCCAATAGATTGACAAAATACCTAATATCAAAAGCTATACCACTTTGCTTTTCGACAAACTTAATTATTGGCACACGGGCTTTTCCAATAACCTGTTCAAATGATATCATAGGAGATACAAGAGTATAGTTAATGAAGATCCTGAGACGATAACGAGTGAATCATAAATTAAGCATACCTGAATCTTTTTTGCTATTCCCTTTTGTGATAAGGCCCTGGAAAGAGCTTGCAAACCAAGTTGTGGTTTAGGGATGCCTGAACCCAGAATAACAACCTGCAGGAAATGGTTACATTCAATAATTAACTGAAGAGATAAATATTAGTTTGTTTCCAGTAAGAAATAAAAGTTGGTTCCATATAATAACAAATATTTTCCATATCCAATGCTTTATCATAAACCACTAATCAAGGAAAAGGAAAAACTGAGGGCAGATAGAAACAATCCAGTTACATAAAAAAGGCTTCCACTATTCAATTAAAATGAAATTGCAGACCATAAATTCTAGAGCAGAATGTCTCATTCATAGAGGATCACCATATACCACATTGACTTCACCTGACTCGGTGTACTACGTATCTAATATTTCTTACTTTTTAGCCAATGCCCTAGGCATAGTTGCACTTAAAACTAAAAAAGATAAGAGACATAAAAAAGAAAAAAATAAAATGTAATTGCTTCCAAATCCACCATCTCGTTATTCAGCTGGCTCTGAAGGGTCAAATGCAATTTGCAGTTTGACCATTCAGTTAGTAGTTTTGTCCATTTTAATCCCAATAGGCATACAGCAAGCAGTATAACCTCTTATAATAAGAGATCAAAATCATGAAACATTATAAAATATGGATCTAGAAACTCACATCAATGTCACTGGTTGGAAGATAGAGTCCTGTCTGGAACGATCCAAATACTTCAACCTAGAAAACCAAAAAGAACAAATAAATACACCACCCCATCCTCTTGGGATTGAATAGGGGAACACTAAATAATGTGGGGCACAAATCATACCTTGCAGTGAGGCCATATATGTTTGACAACACTAAAGACCCTTTCTACTGCCTTGTCACGTTCATCGCGTTCTTCTCCAGTTGGAGACAGAAATTCACAAAAATCGACAATTTCTGCATACAACCAAAGTTACAATTTCAGAACTACAATGATGTATACAACGTGAATATTATATGGATGAGGGTATCAAGGGCCTTACTGTTTGTTATCACACCACATGCTTTTTTTACTTGAGAATCGAAAATTAAAACTTCTATCGTCAAAGAGATAATTCAACGACGCGCGTAACCATTCGAAATTAAACACTACATCATCCTAAACAACTTCAACTTGCACGTAAAACAATCAGGATTGAACATAATTACATCCAAGCACAGATATTGCAGCCTACACTGCTTCAAGAGCAACAAAACAAAAGTTAACTCAGATTCAATTACCTTTATGCAACTGTAGCATAGGGCTCTTGAATCTACTATTGCCACGGAACCACCCACTTTCAAGCTTCGCCTGGTCCTCAGGTTCCGGCGTCCTAGGCTCAGTTTCCAGAACCGACGCACCCGGCAAAGGAGTAGAAAAACCCGAAATTTCCTCCACATTGTCAGCACCAACATCGAGGGAGAAAAACTCGGGCGCAGCGGTCTCGACCGGAGCACAGTGAGAAGTAGAGAGAGAAATCTGGTTCCGGAAAACGGAGTATGGCTCGAGATCGCCGGACGGCGACAGTTGGTCCTCGCTTGAAGTGGTAGTGGCGGCGGTTAAGGAAAGTGGGCTTAGAGTATCGTAAAGAAACTGCTGAATTGTCTCCTCCTCCATTGAAATAGAATGCGATGGAGAGATGCAGTAGAGCAATGGGGTCCTTCTCCAAAGGGTTTTGAAGAATTCGGCAGGTTTTGAAGATTGGGGGATATTTTCTGATTAGGGCTTTTGGGACGTCCCTCTGATTTTGGTTTCCTTGCGCCGATTCCCCTCCAAAAAGAAGAACCGTCTTCTTTTTATTAAATATTTAAATATTTAATTTTTTTAATTATTTTTTTTAATAGTTCACGTTGTTTTTTGTCACGAGGTTTTTAGGTTTGAGTTAGTTACTTGTTCAAGTTTTAAAATGTACCCTTTTAGTTTAATAATTGAGAAATAGATCTAAATATTGATGAGTTAAATTGACTTTTAATTATTGAAAATCGATGTCTTCTTTGTCGCAACTTGTTCAAGAAACTGAATATTCATTTCTTGAAACCAAACTTCAAACTTCATTATAGATCTAGAAAGCTATTGCCAAAGAAGAAGAGAAACGGACAAATAACCAAAAGAAAAAGRCTACAGAAGATTATAATAATTTAAAATTTTAAAATCTTAGGAATCAAAGGTATATTTTGCCTAATATAATAATACATATTAAACGGGCTCATGTTAACTATTTTTTTTAATAAGTATCATTTTTTTTTCAATATAAGCATAATTCAAGTAGACAAGACACTTGAATACCATTCCATCTAAATGTTAGATAGTTTAATTCCACACCCTCTAATTATTGTTAAACTCAAATATATATATTTATTGAGTTAACATAAACACAATTCATTGTTAAAGGCAAATAACTCATCCCAAGGTTCAAATTATCGCATCATACATTTGTATACTCGATCAATGAATTTTCACTTACAAAATCATGTTAAATAGATTTGAATTGCCCCTCAACTAACACCTCGGTATGTCACAGAAAGGATGAAATCTTAATGCATCTACATAGAATTATACACATAACGTGACCATAAACATTAATAATTTTCTTAAAGTAAACAGTTATTATTGTTATTATCATTTTGGAAGGAAACAAAAACCATTCTCAAACATAAAAATCTGTAAACTACTTAAAAAAAAAGGTATGATTGTTTTATTTTGCTTTTGAAAAATATTCATGTTCGTTTCAAAATTCTTAAAGTACATTTGAATTATTAGTCAAAATTTTCTTTTAAAAAAACAAGTTTTTGTTTTTTTACAACTATATATATAGTCAATCTTTTTTTCTTAAAACAAGTTTTTGAAAACTATATATATTTTGTAGTTTTTCAAAATTTCACTTAGATTTGAAAATATTTTTAAAAAGTAAAACAACAAACGACAATTTCCAAATAAAAATAACATTTACAAGCTTAATTAAAAAGAAAAATAAAAAACCACAATTAAAATAGTTATCGAGATCACCTCCGATGATAATAAATTTCTTATCCACTCAATTATCCTCAAATTTACAACTGAAATTTAAGATATTGAATATTAAACAAGAAAGAAATTACATGGTTTGAATTTGGACTTCTTTGAAATGAAAATTGCATCAAGGTGCAACTAACCTACCTTAGTAAAAATTGGACTTCTTTAAAATGAAAATTGCATCAAGGTGCAACTAACCTACCTTAGTAAAAACACGGTTTTTAATTTATCTCTTAAACTTAAACATCTAATTATAAAAACTACCAGCTTGTTCCAATCTTATCTACAAAAAAGAGAAAATACACCTCGTCAATGGCAATCATCCAGTTGACAAACTTCTTAAAGATTGATCCAAAACTTTTTGTTTTAGCCAAATTTGATATGATTGGTTGACAAATTCCAAACCCCCAAAAACCCAAAATGAAAGATTTTTTTTTGGCAGTTAAATTTAAACTCCCAAGTGCCTATAATTGGTCCCCCTTCATCTTCAAGAAACTGCACGCTGTTTTTTTCCAGCACGAAACAAACAAATTCAGAGGGAAAAGGAAAATTCCTCCATAGACTAAAACCTCGAGCATCAATGGCGGACCCATTACTCACTCTCCTCTTCCCAATGGAAACCTTAGTTCCCGAATCGCCGTCTCCCCCAATCGTCCACTACACCATAACCCTCGACCTCCCGACCTCCATACTCTTCTCCTTCACCGTGATCCTCTTCTTCCTCTTCCTCTTCCACGTCCTCAACGGCTTCCTCCAGTGGTTCCTCGACGTCCGGCACGGCGGCGCCGGGGACGTGGAGCTCGGGGAGGCCGGGTCTTCGTTCTTCCAGGCGGTGGCGCAGAACAACGCGTGGGTTGTGGGGGCGGTTGAGCGGGCGGTGGAGCGGGTGGTGGCGAAGCTGGAGGAGCGGCGGGTGCGGCGGCCAGAGAGACTGCCGCCGGTGGTGAGATTCGGGAGCGAGAAGATGAGGAGGAGGAGCGAGAATGAGGAGTGCGCCATTTGTTTGGAGGAGTTTCTGGCCGGAGAAATTTGCCAGGCCTTGCCGGAATGCAACCATTTTTTTCATTCCGATTGTATTGATGTTTGGTTCAGGAAGAAATTCACCTGCCCCGTTTGTCGTAATTGTATTTCAGCTTAGATCTAATTTGTTCCGTTTTTTCTCTGTTGATTGTATAATTGCATTGTATATAGTCCAGAAAATTGTATATAACATAAATGAATTTTATTGGCTTAAAAAAAAAGTTATAGTTTCGCTTCCAGGTAGTTCATAAATTCATTTCATGGAAAATGGCAGCTCGAAGAAGACGAAAAGAGATTTAAAAAATTCATAAAAAGAAAGAAATTCAATCAAACCTCAGAACACAGACAGATCAAAGCGCAATTTCCAACCAAAAAATCAATAACTAACACGATCAAACAGCAGAAACTAGGGCTTCCTGATTACTCTGAATCCCGATCGTCAAAATCGTCCATATCGTAATCATCTCCGCCGCCATCAACATCGCTGCAGTCGCCGAACTTATCCAAGTCGCCATCGCTCAGGAAATCATCGTCGTCGTTAAGAGACGGCCGCTTGCCGCCTCTAACCTCGATCCTAAATCCGCCATTAAAAGTAGACTTCAAATCCATCGACACCGACGGCCGGTCATTTACAGCGAGCTCAAGCTCACCGACGCCAAACCGGTATCCGCCGGATTTCGCAAATTCCGCAGTGGATTGCGTGTTCTGCTTTGGAGGCAGTTGATTTTGTATTGTGTAAGCTAAAGGAGCAGTAGCTCTGGAAGGAGCGGATGAAGCAGGGTTGCGAAGAAGGAAATGGATCGGGGCTTTGATGTCTTTGAGAATCAACCTGGAAGCCATTGATGGAGCTTGAAGATTTGACTGTGGATTTCTCAGAGTTCGTGAGAAAAACGATTATAGAAGATTGGAGGGGACGACGATGGCGTTTGTGTGTGTATATATAGCGCGGCCAGAGCAGAGGGTTTAGGGTTTTTGGGCGGAGGTTCTAGAAACTGTTTCGGTGCATGCCACGTGGACTAACAAACTACGCGAAAACTTCAAGTGTATGAATACTCTTTCCATTCTGATTGCCACGTCAGTATCTATTAAAGATAATGGGAGTTCCACCGATATTAAAAATTATTTGCATTGACAAAATAACAAAGAATAAAGCAATGTGGTAATTATTTATTCTACGTTTACTAATGTTGTTTACCTTCAAGAATTCTGTTGTTCACTAAAATTCTCTAGAATCGAAATCGAAATCATTTTTATGAAAATTATTAATATATCCCTTTATCCTTTTTAGCTAATTACATATATAATATTGTGTTCTTTTTTAAATTACAATAATAATAAATTTTAATTTAATTTATTACTATATTGATAGTAAATATTTTTATTATAACAATTATCTAATATTAATACACAATGAATAATTAAAATAAAATTACATCATATAAAATATCTTTTATTAGAACAATCAAACTTTAATATAACATATTATCAAGTTTTATTATTATAATATTTAAAAGTAATAATATCTATGTAAAATAATTTATTGATATTAATTAATATTAATTTATCATATTATATAATAAAATCACATCAACTAATAAAAATTAGAGTATAAATGGAGAATAAATTATAAAAGTATAAAAAAATAATTAAAAATTATATGGATCTAATCCATAAACGAGAGATAAAAGATAAAAATAGTACATTAATTATAATATATATGTGGGATCAATGGAATAAAGAATGGAAATGTGATTGATGGGGTTGGAGGAGTGTAATGAGATTACACTTTTTTATTTAATGGGGTAAACACCATAAGGGTTTCATTACGATTGCGGATAAGTAAATAAGACTTTAGTTTAGCTTCATCTATTTTCGTCTTTGCAATTTAAAAAAAAAAAATCTAAAGATGGGTCATCTGATCTCTTTATTTCATTAATTTTTTCTATCAAATCCTATGAATAATATTTAAGTGTTAAAACACAAAACTATATTTGACAATTGTTTGTTTTTTTAGAAAAATATACTTTTTATTTATAATTCTCTCTCCTACTTGTTAAAAATTTAATGGTAATTATATTATGGGTTCTAATTCGAAAGCACTTAAATAGTTTTCTAAATTTGTTAAGATATGTCATAATTTTGTATCGAAGATTTTTTTTTTTTTTTTTGGTAGTATAAAAAGTTTTGTTAGAATTATGTAAACTATGGACAAAAGAGTCTCTCTTTAGAGCTACAAGATTAAAAGGGATGTTCTGAAGGTGTATTAACCAGAATGAAAAAATGGACCATGATTAGGACCAAAATAGGATTTAAATTTAAATTTTATCTAAAAATTTAAATCATAATGTTACATCTAATTTTTATTTCTCATATTTTGAAATGTGTTGGATTGGCTATGGTTTTTTTTTTTTTTTAGACTTCTTACTAATAAACTTCTGTATCATATTCAACATATGCCTTACACTCTTACCACTAGTTCTCATAATCTAATTTCATTGTCAACTAAATAGCTCAACTAGTTATCGGATTCGTAACCTCTTTTAATTTTTTGGCAAGAAAACAGAGATTTCGTTGATGAATGAAATTACATAAGCCGAATCTCCAAAACAGAATTAAAAAAAAGCCTCCGTCTATCTGCACAAGAAGAATCCTAACAATCCATGCGACTTTCTACTAATCCAACAACATTTTAGAGTAAAAAAAGAAGGATAGAACAGTGGCTTCTAAATTTTGAATTAATGAGACCTCAAAAGAATTCAAATTAATCCTAGCCCTTATAGCTAATCAAGTTCCAACTATGTTTTCAATAAACTTTTGTTCTGGAAAGCAAAAAGCTATAAGACAGCTTCCAAATAGGCCTTGTTCTTTGTGGCTTTACGTCTTACAAAATCAAGCATGCAGTCAGAGAGATTTACTACAAATCAAACACAAGGCAAAGGGAAATGGAAGAACACAGTTGATGTAGCCAAGGACTTTCTAAGTTACTAATACAAAATTAAGAGCTTTAGTTTTCTTTGAGAATGATTGAAAATAACCACTTCTCTCAGACTAGTTCTACAAAGAATAAGTTACTGATATATGCAAAGGTTGGGTATTGCAGTATCAGATTAGCAGAAAGGCAAAAACTCGCATCAAAACTAGTTCATTACTGATTACCTCACTCCTAAGTGGGGCGGACCAAAGAAATATGGGGAGGAACAATTGCCCCTCTCTCTAATTTGTCCTCTTAAATTTTCAGAATCAAAAGATTAGAAATATAAAAAGTTGGAATGGGAAAGAGCTAGATTAGAAATATAAAAAGTTGAAATGGGAAAGAGCTTGGAGTCTCTTGGTCATACTGGCTTAGAAATCTCAAGTTCTAACTTTCGAGCTTAATACCAAAAACCCTTAATGTCTCTCGGATCTGGGCTTTGGAGTGGACACGGGTGCCCTTGGGCATAGAAGAGTGAAGCTGTAACTCCTGGTTATCAGGAGAAAAAAAAAAGTTGGAAAGAATAATTTTATCCCTCCGTACCAAAATATCTTGCTCTGCCCTGACCTAATACTACATAAACCAACATCAAATCATACATTTGTTCCATCATCCCCCAATGCACCCACAAGAAAACCCAATACTCAGAATAGAATGAAAGATTAGGCTTTTATAGAGGATATGGCTTAGTTCAAAACTGCAGACCATTTGAAGAAAAATAAACAAGATATGGCTTTTGCTTCTCAATCATCATCTCCAAAGCCCCTGAATTTGGTTTCTTTCAGTTCTCTAGTTCCTTATTGAATATCACAGTTTGATAAGTTCAACCCAGCATCGTTGCTCATTTTTGTTATTTTTACAAATTAGAAATTGCAGGGAAAGTAACTGCTGCATTCAACTGTGATATTCAGTAAGGAACTAGAGAACTGAAAGCATCTCATCAAATCAAACTGGAAAAGCTAAATTCTCCTCTTTCTGTAGTTGAAAACAATTACAAGACATAAGACCTGAGCTCTGGTACTTCCTAGAGATTCATTCACAAGTACAAATCACTAAAACAAAGAGCTCAAGTAAAATATATTTGTCGTTGTTGTACATGCTAAAAAACATAAAAAAGAGGGATAAATGTACACTACTTCACAAAACCAAGAACATTCCGAACAAAAAGAAAAAAAAAAATCGAAAACCAGAACTCATGAAGATGAATCCTTAGTACTGCTCCGGAGTCTATAGACAATACGGCCCTTAGTAGAGTCATAACGACTAACTTCAATCCTGACCCTATCTCCAGGCAAAATACGCACAAAATTCTTTCGAATCTTACCCGATATGTAGCCAAGAATGAGGTCTTCGTTATCCAATCGAACTCTGAACATCCCATTGGGAAGAGACTCGGTAACGGAGCCTTCGTGGCTCCATTTCTGCTCGGAGCTGTCGCTTTTTGGTGACTTCGCCATGACAAAGAGCCTTGGCGAAGCATGGTAAGGGATGTGGAGGAAAGTAGAGGTTGGAAAAGGGATTGAGACGACGGAGGGATGCGATCTGAGAGAGGGGAAGAGAAGAGTGGATAGAGAAGAGGAGGAGGATGGTGGCCGGAGGTGGGCGGCGGGGAGGAGCGGGAATTGGAGGAAATTTGTGGTCGCCATTTTTCCTCCACCTTCAGTTTTCTGCCCTCTGGCTGTGCGAGAGGAAATCGGATGGAGAAGACGAGAAGGATAGGCCTTCGCTAACCTCTTTTTTTTGTTTTTTTTAATTCTTGAAAAAGGAATAAAATGTTTTAATGCAATTTGGAATTGGACTTGGACTTGGGCTCGGCCCAGCCCATTGAAAAATGCTGGTGTGGGCTTTGAGTAGACTATTTTAAGAGGTATATATATATAAATATAAATAGATTTATTTATATAAATTTATCCCGACTAAAAGGTTGGAAATTCATTTCGTTTGTCCCGTTTGATTTCAATATTTTTCATTTTCATTTATTTATTTTTTTTACATAAATCTAAATCTTTATGTTTAGGATGTTGAGTTTTCTTTTATATATTTTGTATTTAAGAGTATTTAATTTTTAGGATTTATAGTTCAAGATTTTTGTACTAAAAAATATATATATAGTTCAAAATTTTAGCTGCTTGAAAATTTATTTTCCTACAATTTAGGATTTAAGACTTTATTTTATTTACTGACTATAATATAAATATTTACAAAACTATATGACAAACTAGAACATTTACATATTTCGAAAGCAAAATTTTGTTTAAAAAAAAAAAGAAAAAAAAAAAGAACTAGAATATTTTCTGATTTCCAGTTTCAACATCCTAGTTCCCTTCTTGCCCTTCATTGCGTTTTCAAACAAACTTCCCATATGATTTTATTTTCACAAATGGCGAAAATATTTTAGTAACATATTTGAATTTGAAATCACATTATTGATAGAGCCCCATATAATCTAGAATAAATTGATTAAGTAGATAATTTTTATTTTTATTTTTTGACAATATCTTATGACAATAATAGATGTTTATCATTTCACGAACTCTATATATCCTATAAACTAAGAGTTCATTAATTTCAATGGAATATATATACCGATGTTGCTTATGAAACATATTTTTTTGTACTATACAACTCCACAAATTATAAATCAATATGCTAGATACATATTATTCAAATAGTACATGTTACACAAGTTATTTCAAATTCTAAGCTTCACCAATCTATAATTACTAAAACTGTGAACCAAACATCAATCTTAATCGGGATTTGAATTTGCTTAGGAAAAAACATAAAATATTTTAACATTTTTGCTTATAGGAGAGAATGTAGATTTCACATAAACCATCTTCGATCTCAGCCTACCTAGTTCTTATCCATAACGTCAATGTTCAAATCATCATTTCATATGATAGATTAAACATTATTTTAATAAACACATTTTTAACCCACATAGTCAAATAATAGATATAACAACAGGTAATTAATAACACAACCATTATCATTTAAAAAGATAATAAAATAAAATAATCTAAGTCATCACCAACTATGCAAAGATCACATAAAATAAAAATACATCAACACCGTCGTCAAAACTGATGAGTGACAAATTATCTATTTCCAGCATGCTTTTAAAACGATATTTTATAATAATAATAGTTATTATTATTTTGATAACCAGGGGTCGGAACTCTACTCCCCTACACGTAGGGATACCTGGACCCACCTTAAGATCTAGACCCGAGAGATGTCAAAGGTGACCTCCAAACAAATAATTCCAAGCCCTTGCTAACTAGGCTGCCCCTTGAGAGCGTTAATAATAGTTATTATTATAAAATACACATCTACGATAAAGAAAACTACCAGTAAACAAGCATAATTTGAAATAATAATAACAATACTAATCATCAAAACAAAGCCTTTATATCCAAAATATGCATTAATAGAGGAAACTATAGAGGTTAAACCAGTGTCATAGCCTGTTTAAAAATGAAAAACATTCTCATCCAGTGCATATAGGAGGAGGCTTAGGCTATATACAAAAATTAGAGATCAGATGTGTTCATTATGAGGGAGAGGGTATTATTAACATATGGCAGCATGCTCTACTATGATTAAAACTCTAAACTACTCTGGACATTTATCAACAGCAAAAAGTTTGTTTCGGTTAGACGTTAACATGTTCAAAATCTATCCCAAAACCAACTTTTCAGTGGCGCCATCGCCATTCAAGCTTTCTATTTTAAGCTCACTATGCCTACCTGATCGCTTTTTTGCACTCGATACAGGCAGTGACGGCGGTGGCAGTAGGAACTTCTCACAGTCACCGACTCCCATACGTTGAAAAGTCTTGACAAGCATACTCAAATATTGGGACAGGGATTGCTTAAAATGGTTCGAGCAGCACTTGTCGCTCAGGTCGAGATCTTGAACCCCGCCTTTAACTAGAGATCCCACCTGAGCTCCATCCATATATGCTTTACATGACACCAGAATATCATGTGCCCTCTTGAAAAAATGTCCCTTAACAAAGTCCTCAAAATGCTGCAGCAGAAGATATATTGTAGTCTTAAGATACTCAAACTCCAAAATACATGAACAAAGCAGATGATTCCTAAATAACTTGATAAATTTTACATGAAACATCTTTCTTTCTTCCTTTTTATCTTCTGTAGTTGCAGTATATTGCCCGATGCTACTACACGTAAAGACTTTCCTCGACCCAATTCCAGCTCCCAAAAACAACAAGGGTGTTCTTGTATTCATCTCACCTAAAGGCTCGAAATCTTCATTTAACCAATAATTATTAAGCATATCATCTAAAAGGCTTGAAGCCTTCGTATAACCGTCCAATTTATGGTGTAATAAGCTTAAGATAGTTTTGATTTTGTGTTTTTATATCCCTGAGTATCCAAGTCAGCTTACGTGCAACTTGGCTAATCTAATAAGATTAACTAACCCAACTATATTTGGTTGCCAAAAGAACTCGTATGGTATTAAATCTTAGGTAGGTACTAGGTGACCACCATAGTTGGATACTTTAACTTTTGATTATAAGATCAATTTACTAAAAGCCCCCAAACAAGATAAGAGGTTTAGAAACATACCTTTGGTGGCCTCCTGATGTTGTACACCATGGTTTTCATAGACAGGAGGTATGTCTCCTCGTTATACTGTTGAGACCTATTCTCACCCGCAACAGATCCATTTTGATTTGCAAACCCGGGCTCGTTAAAGTAGGGTTTTGTATTCAAGATCAACCCTTGGATGGATACAAGAACCTGAAGCATTGTTGACATGCCCGGAATCCACCTCTCATTTCCACTGCCACTCCAGGTGTTAAGCAGACTTAGACATACTTTCCCACAGTTATACAAATTCGGGTTAAGTCGAAGGCCCCCAGAGTGGTAATAGACTAGCTGTATTCAACAAACATTATAATTGTAAGAAATTTGCACACTACACAGCAAATAATAAAAACTATACCGACAAAAAAGAACTACATACTGGTGGTACATCTGGATAACCCATGGGGAAAAATATGTCAAAGAAAAACAACCCATCATGGTATGGAGTACCCTCTGCTCCAATGATGACAGCCCTCAGAAGATCCATCCTTGACTCGTATGCCCTAACAAATATGGTATCTGTTGAACAGATTCAGAAAGATTAAAGCGAAGTCAACTGTTATCTTCTTCAAAAGATAACATATGCTACAGCTAAAATTTTAGAAAGAAAGAAAACACTCAGTTTTCATGCCCCCATGACACATTTCCCATTTCTGTTCAATGAAGTTAGTCAATCGGTGTGCCAAGTAAGAACACCAAATAATTCAAATTAAGCTTTTTTGGAGGAAAAAAAAAGTGGAAATCTACCAGGTAAATCTTTCTCCAAGATCTTCCATTCTTCCTGAATTCTCTTTGTCCATTTCTTAGGCAGCTGGTAATAAGAGAAGGTAAAAACCGCTAAAAGAAATATAAATAATAATAAACAAAAGAATGCTTCTTTCAAGACTTATACCTGCTTCATGGTAAAACCCTTGCTGGTATAGTGATGGTCAGAATGATCATCGACAGTATCAAATCGTTTAAATTGCTCAAATTTCCTCATGATTTCATCCAAATCCGCAATTGAAATTGTTTCAAGTGTTGAGTTGTCTGGAGCAAGGTTTGCAGGATCTCGAGTGGAACCCTGAATCCATGGCATGTCTACAACTTCTCCCAGAGTTGGAGGGTGAAGAGGATGAGGAGGAATAAGATGATCAAATGGACCATAATAATCTGAAACAGAAGGAGGGTTTAAAACAAGCTCCTTGGTTTTCATTTTGGCATAATCTGGCCAATGTGGCAAGGATGCTCCTGCTCCTGGAGGATAATAAATGTTGTCCATATAGGCAGGGAAATTGAAAGAGGACATATTATTTGAACTGAATTGCTTCTTTACAGTTTCAGATGTATCAGAAGATGTCTCGCCGCCATTATTATGGAGCTTCCTCGAATCTGATTGATTAATAGAAATATTATTTGAACCATGTAGCTTCTTTTTACGCTTGAATGGATCTGAAAACCACCGAGTTTTAGCTGCTTCAGCACCAAGTAAAGAGTTTATAACCTCATGAGGTAAACCAGATTTGTCCCGGTAACGGGATGCAACTGATTTCTTATTAGGTAGGACATCTTGTGAAGTAAACGAAGTAAAAGGTTCAGTACCTTCAGGAGGATGATTCACAATGTCAATCTCAGCCTGCAAGTTTAGGCTATTTGCTAAAGTCGCCTTCAACTTAGCATGAGCAGGTGAATTTCCTAGCTGATTAACAGAACCTGGGTTGATTTGTGATTCTGCAAATGATGAACTAGTTCCAAAGATGGACTTATGTCTATTTTGACCATGAGGCAGCCAAGGTATTGGTGCTTCAATATCGGGGGGAATATCCATATGATCAAAATGGGCTTGCAGAGCTGAATATTCATCCACATCCATGATTTCATCAAAAGGAATCCACTCATCTCCATTTGATGAATCAGAATAGTGATTATCTAGGTCAATCACATTATGTTGTGCTGAGGGAAAAGCAGATTCAACTTCATTTCCACCCTCTAGGATTTCCACATCTGGACTATATGAAGGGCTAGCCATCATTTCCTGGACAAAGTAAAAGCTTTAGCTATAATGGTGATCATTGAAACAGGAGTAGCAAGCTTACTATGGTTGTTTCAATTTAGAAAACTTACCCTTCCTTTAACAACTTCCAATTTTCAAATTACCTTCTAAGGTTAATTCAACTGAAAGTATGTTGAGTGACTTCTCCCATAAAGGAAGACGGGGTAAAGGATCACTTGGTTAGATGGGAAGAAATGTTGTTGAACTTAAACTAGAGAATGGTTTGGGTACTGGAACCTTGATTCTGTTTAAAAAAGTGATTTTGGGTAAAAGTTATAGAGATTCTATTGTGAAGCTACTCTTCTTAGGGTTTGATCATTAATAGAAAATATGCACTTCAGCTTGTTTTAAAGCCATTTTAGGGGAGGAATATTTTTTTATCAAAATTTAGTAGAAGTTTATAGTTGTTTCTATTATTTTCTTTGACAAACGGTCTATTCTAAGAGAAGAAGTCTGAGTTGTTTTTTTTCAAAATCGTAAGCCTGTGTACCTTGATCTTCACAAGCCACCGGATCACAATTTGTACAAATAACTTTGAAACGAAAGCAAAAACTAAAAGTTGTGTGCTCCCAAACAGAAAGTATTTTAAGATCGTTTTTGGAGAAGAAATTATGGAAATATAAGGGGAGAAAAGTTAATTCTGGAAATCTGCAGTTTCAGCAATTTATTGTATGATTTTGTCAGAAGAAATAGAGGGGAAAAATCAAAAGCTGTAGTTGCTCTGGGGATTTGTTCCATAATAAATCTTTAGATTTTGGCTTTTTTTGCTAGTTTATATTCCCGGTGGTATTAAAAATAAAAAAAGAAGGGACAACATAGACGTGTAAGAAGACACCAATCAGGCAATGAACCAATACTTTGATAACAAACCTGCAATTCATGGTCACTATTGTGATATATACCCTTTCCTTTGTCATTGTTCTCAACACCGTCATGAATATATATGACATTATTGAAATCTTCATCTTTATCAACATCAATCACTTCGACTGATTGAATCTGGAAGGGGAGGGTCAGGACAAAGAAGGATTAGAGAATAGATATAACCACGCTTCAACTCGTCATTGAACAATCAAGGTGATCAACCAAAACTATGTACAAAGTGTAGTGGCATGGGTAGAAAAATGAGAGAACCAAATGAGTTACAAACAAATGCACAAAGAAATGAGATGAAAATAGAAGACTGAAAACCATAAAAGTGACAAGCTCAAAGAATAAAAGGGAAGGGAGTCATTGTAGGACTTGTTCTACTTCTTCATTTGATCAGAGCAAAAATGAATAGGTGTTTACAAGTTTTCATACGCTAGAAGTATCTGATAATTGAGGCTGGTGCAGTAGAAAGCGACCACCAAAAGTCACTTCCACTCAGGGGAATGTCTGATCAAAACCCAAGAATGCACTGATAGAAATGGCCAAAAAAACAATTTAAAAGCTACACAATGTGGCACACAAACTATAACAACACTAACTCCAAATCAACAAACAGCTTACACACATAAAACACGATCGTAATCCCCACAATTCCAAACAAGAGTTCACAGACAATCCACTCAAAAGACCATACCCAACTCATAAATTCCAATCATTTGCAGTGGGTCAGTCTCAAAAAGTCGGAAAACATAGAAATTGAGTCAACCCAATAACCCACGTAAATGAGAAACATCAGACTCGCTGATCAAACCACAATCATCGATTGATAATAAAATGTTCGACGAAAGAAAAAAAAAAGAATCAAAAAGAGGGAGAGACCAACAATATACCCCTTTATTCTTGAGCATTTTGGGAGGCCGATTAATCAGCGGCGAGTGTCGTAAAACCTGAGGTTTCATCGACCCAGAACCGGTACCAGATAGTAGTTTTGTCCTGGTGTCATAGCGAGAAAAACAATCGGATAGATTAGAGAAGAAGAAGAATAGCAAGCGACACAGAGAGGGAGAGGGAAAGAGAAAGTAAAGAAAAGCATATAAAAACAAGACTGATAGAAGGAAAATGCATAAAAAAGAAATGGGAAAAAGAAGACTTGGAATTCTGGGACGAATTGGGCGACGGCGGCGGCTCCATCTGATGATCGGCTCGGGCTATAGAGGGCATGAACTTGAAGCTGAGTAAAGTAAAAAAAAAAAGAGTTTAAAAATGGCTGCTTGCTCCTTTAAATGGGCTCACAACTTGATTTCTCGGCTTCGATTACGATTTTTGATTGGATACTGAGAAAGTGACTAAGGGAGAGAAAGATAGAGGGGAATGCAAATTTGGGTCTTTTGGGTTCGGAAGATCAAAGAAATGGCAGCGAATTGCCCCTGCCCGCCCTGCCCCACTTTCTTCATTTTTATTTTTTTTTTGCTTTTATTAAGTTCTTTATGTTTCTTTTTGGTTAAGTATTATCCTATGAATATGGAAATTTTCAAGTTGAATACTTCAAAATTCCCCTCTGCGCAATTTCCCATCTTTAACATTTTTGGAGAAAAAAATCACTTTCCTTTTTTTCTTCTTTTTCTAACCGGAAAAAAAAGTTAAAAATATGTTTTTAACCCATAAGACTCCGACTAAAARTGTAGAGCCAAGGCCCTTGGCTCTACGTAGGGTCCAGAGGAGATTTGAGCCGTCTGAACTTTTTCAAATAAAAATATGTATATAAAATTCAAATTAATTTTCAAAATCTCTCTGGCATAGTGGTAATTACAGGCACTAGCCCTTCTCATGTCTGCATGTGGTCTTGCTTTTGATTCCAAGGATTGGTGCTTCCACAGATAAACCGTATTTGGGAGTTTAAGTTTATTGTTTACCCTAATTTAAAACATAATTTTGGTTGTTGAAGTTTATTGTTTCTCAATTTTGTTTTGAGATTTTTTAAGTCTTTCAAATTCTAATAAATTCAAGATTATATATAGATGTTAAAACTTAAAAGATAATGAAACAAATCACGTTATTTCTTTTGTTAATTCTTAATTCGAGTTTTAGTGGTAAGCATTGACTATATAATTAATTTAAATTTGAGGGAATGTTTTCAGTCAAATGGGGACGTGGATAAAATTAATTATTATTTATTAGATAATAAATTTTTGGAACTAAAATCATATTTTAGTCTCTCTTTTTCTAATATTAAAATATAGAAACTACATATTTAACTTATTAAAAAAAAGATAATTATTAAATAATACTCTAAATAATGTTTTTTACACCATAGCATTTGTGTGTATTGTTTTTTAGGGAGTAAATTCGAACTCACAACTTCTTGGTTCAAATATCGTTGCGCTATGCTCGCTTTTGCTCATTTGTGTATATTGTTATTTATTAGTAGTCCACCCGATTATAGTTCCCCACCCTGGACCATATCTACTCTATCATATTTTAAAATCGATGATTTTAATAAATCTCTATTTCTCCTATCTAGAACTATCTCAGGACCGCATAACATGTTGCGATATGAAAAAGAAAGACAACTCTTACATTTATTTTTCATTGATCGGATTTTGAATTAGGCCTGGATCGACCTAATATTATATGAAACATATATAAAAAAAATCAACGAAAATGCTTATAAAATTTTAAATCGTAAATAAAATGCTTACAATTTTTTTAGAACAATAAAATACTTTCAATTAGAGACTATTCAGCTATATATATTTCTTGTTGTCCATAATTTCATTTGCAATATTTAAATTAAATTTGTTTTCTTTATCTATTTGTTTAAATAAATATAAATGTTTCTAATATCTATTGAGATTTTTAGGTTCTAGGAATTGAGATTTTTTCTTATGATTTAGAGTTTAAAGTTATTATTACTATTATTATTATTATTATTATTATTATTATTATTATTATTATTATGATTTTGTGTGTTTAAAAATCATCAGATTTTATAAGATGTAGGGTCCAAGATTTGTGTTTAAGGTTTTAAAAGGTTGGATTTAGGCAGATTTTGTTGTCTAAAATATTCTTTTTATATATTATTCTCAAATCTAAAGCACATGTTAATTATTTATTTTGCTTACATAAGTGTCTAATATATTTAACTAAATATTTTTACGTAGAGATGTAAATATGTAAGAAGCCTAATACTTTTTCAAATATTTTTTTTATAATTTTTTTCTATAGTCAGTTTGGTAATTTGATTGTTTCTTGTATCATCATTTTGAATAAATAGAATATAATTGTGTTCGGTATTAATTAATTTTTGTCATTTATTTTTCATTTGGTAACTCTTTCTAGTTTCTGTTTCTAAAATTTTAAATTTAAAAAAGTATTAAAATATTCAATTTTTTATCGTATACTTATCTTTTAATATTTATTATGCATTTTGTAAGTTAATATTTTTATTTATATTTTAAAAAATTTTGAAAAATGGAACAATAAACAATAAACTTAAATTTTGTTACACAATTTTGGAAATGTTCCTTAAAAATGAAAAACGAGAAATAATAATAGTTATCAAACTATTATAGTTCTCAAAATTGAGAACAAGAACGAAAAATGAGAATATTACCAAATAAGATACTTATTACTATCTTCAAAGTTGATAATTCGACCTCCATCCTGACCCTTTCTATTCAAGTGTTGAACTCAAAAGATCTACAAGTAAATATTGAGAATCTAACAAAGGAATATTTGGGAGAAGAAATCCTTTTTTAGGGAGAAAATGTCTTTAAATTTTAGGTTAAAAGACATATTTTGGTTCTATGCTTTGTAAGGATTTAGTTTTGAATTCTAGTTTTTAGTCTTTGTATTTTCAAATTAATAACAATTTAGCTCATAAACTTTAATGTAATAATTTGTCCCATGGTTTAAAAGTTGTAACAATTTAATCCCTATTACGAAAAATCTTATCAAATTTAAGTACTATTTTTTATCATATAGCAATATAGTTTTTATAATTTTAAATCCTTACAAGTTAAACTAAATCATTACAAGTTAAACTTCACAATCTAAATCCTTACTCCCAAAAAAAGCACATATTTATGTTCATTTAGTTTTTATATTTTGAAAAGTTTTTTTTTTTTAGATCAGAAAGGAAGGAGTACATCTACTTTAACACACCGAGCTCGAGCTCATGTTAGCTTAAAAGAAATGAAACTCATTAGGCCTCCATTAAAAAGGATAATTTACCATCATGATGTAATCTACAATATTAGTGAAGACTTGGGATCATACTATTTAGTTTTTCTAAGAGTAGAAAATGGTGGAAAATTATCATGTTGTTGAAGAAAAATCTCTGCTTATTCTCTACTGTGATTTCTTCTCAAAGAATTAGCCCATGAGTGAAGACTGGGGCATTCAGCAAAAAGCTACAACTTAAGTCAACTATAATGACTCCAATTTTGGGATTTCAAAAACCCCACCCCTTGAAAAAATATCATTCGCCTGACACTTAGGAATAGCAACTTGTCTTAATGCTCTCCGAACTGTCTAGTAATGCATGAGAGGCTGTCTTCCTTCCACGTCTCTCTATCACCCTTCTTTTAATAGCTCATAAGAGAGATTTTTCTTCGAATTGGAGGATAAGAAGTTATGCGGACGAAACATACCACTGAAAGACTCTACTAAGACAAAGATGAATTGTCAAAAACGTAGAGAAGATAAGATGAGCAGCTGGTGAGATCTAACCTGGACGAAGATGCATTCTCCACTCTTGCCCCATTCCTTGATTTGGGGGATCGGAGTCGTATACAGTTCGGAGAGATCATCACAATCACAAATCCAGCAATGCCCTGCCCTGCCATTAGAAGTTTCAAAAGCCAGAGAAATTTTGAAGAAATCCGAAAAGTCCAAAACCAACTAAAAGATGTGAAAACAAACATAGTACACCGATACAGTTCTAATATGATGTGTTCATATTTGTATGCTGCAAGAAAACCAGCACTAAATAACTAAGACATCTGTTTCAGAGGAAGCATTCAGGAATTCCATTCCAGGTCATTAACAAGAATCATCTGGTACATCAATGGTAGATATGTGGCCTGGAATTAAGTAGGTTCACATAATGGAATTGAACCCAGTTTTCCGAGAAATACGAGACATTTAAGTCATACAAATATAGATAAAAGGGATAAACTTTCATATGTACAACAGAAACCAATATATATATGTGTATATATATATATCAACAACTTCCAGTACAAAATTGGTATCATCTTGTCCCATCAAACCATGCTCTACATCTAAACCAGATCTCCCTGTATTGAGATGTAAAATTTGAGTGAATGAGAATGAAACTAAAAATGTCAAAAGGGCAAAAAGAAGAACATTCTCTTTTTTATATGAATTAAATTAGAACAAATTATCCTCTCTATGTCCAGGAGTAACTTTACGGTGTCGCTTCGAAGTGGACCTCTTATCGCCCCTTCCTCGCTTGGAAGGATTTCTCTTTACTGGAGCCTTTAGAACAATATGAACTGGAGGCTTTGGAACAGTACGACCAGCAGGCGTCCGTGGTGGAGGATGGCGAATAACTGCTACGGAAGGAGGTGGCATGTGTTCCAGTAATTCTCTATGATATGTCTGTAAATGTAGAAAGGAAAATAGCAGAATGTCAAGAACAATTTTTCTCAAAAGTATAAAAGGAGTTGGAATCAAGATAACAAGCAACTGGGTCGAATGAAAAAGGGGTAAACGTCCTGGAACTCAATATTGTAACAGTGAAAGCCATGTTCTTAGAACTATATGTTCCAATAAACTGAATTAAACTGTGCTTTGTTTGATACAATCGGGATTTTGTTTATTTTTCTAACCAGAAGAAAAGAGTTCAGGACCTGTATTACAAAATTGCGCCTTTCGCAGTCCAAGAACATGTCAATGCCCCAATTGACTCTTGACATTATCTTATCTCTCACCATGGAGAAGCTTAACTGATCTCTTGAAGTAAAACGATCGACTTCATTGAACCAAAGGCAAGTGAATAAATTCGTTATTGGAATATGTTCTCGGATTAGAACACAACCTTCAGGAACATCTGTAGGAAGTTCAATGCAGAGCCACAAAGGAAAAATGTGAAACATACAGAAAGTTGCACACATATAAAGCAGGTGTGGAAAAACAGAAGTAGTGCATGAAATGAATCAGTCAGTACCACTAGTTATAGGAAGCTTAGCCAAAGAATATGGTGTTAGACCCTCGCTAACATAAAAATTAATCTGCTCATCAATGGAGGAATTGTCATACTTTCCAGCAGCCTTATTTGCATCAGCCTCTTCAAAGACATCAAATCGTTTATAGTGTCTTGAAATTGCAAAAGTTGCATTTTGACGCCACAGGAACCTGTCAATACAATTAACGCACTAAAACATTAGAGTTATAAGTACTTTACTGAGATAAAGCTTAAACCAATCCCACAGTTTCATCAGAGCATAGAACCTACAAACGAGAATCATTGTCAGCAAATATCCATAATCCACGGGTAAAACATCATGTACAAGAATAAATAGAACAAACTCATTATTATGTCCATTTAGATGTAATGCAGGACATAAAAAGTATTCTCCAATGATGAGCCTTGTAGATCCATCAAAGCATTTTCAAAGCTTCCCACTAAAGACAACGCTGGGCAATTTGCTATTTTTTTTAACAAGAAACAAACCTTTCATTAATATATGAAAAGGAAGAAAATGTTCAAGGAAACGAACTCCTAAAGGGAGCATAGAAAGAAAGGGAAAAAAAGCCAACAAAAATCCAAAAGATACAATAGAATAAAACATTGATCAACAAAGCAACTATAAGCTCAACGGAAATAATGTTATCGATCGCTCACTAAACATGAAAATCGATCAGATCCATAACAAGTCTTGAAATAGCTTTTTATTGGAATTGCACAATTTCCAGGGCAAATTGGATTTATTAAACAAAATGCGTCTAACAGTTCAAAAAATATCGGATAAGATATGCAGAATTCCTGAGTAATAAACGCGGAATCTCATTTATTTGACTCGTTAAATCAGTTGAGTCAAGAAGACAATTGGAGTATCAGATTAACATTGCACCAGTGTATTTTACCTTATAGGTAACAGCAGTCATTACTTCTGCACAAATAGAGCAGTAAATGTTGATGGATAAAAATAGTTTGCAGGAACAAAAAGAATTAACAGAAGAACAGCAAATGCTATGGAAAATTCAAACCAAAGCAACAACCAGACATGGGGAAAAAGTTATCATAGAAATGTAAGTGGGAAGCTTTTGAAAACGAACAACTTATAATTTCATGCTTCAGAGGCATGAAGGCCCGCGGAAAATATAACATTGGATATACCTCTCAAGTATTTGATATGGATCCACAACAAGCTGAAGTTTTCCATCTATCCATATTGAGTATTGAATGTTAGGGAAAAGCCTATGCAGAAGAAGCTTGGGAATCTGCCACAATTAGATGAAGTAAAATCTAATGAAATTCCCATCATCTTCCATCTCAATCCCAACCAAATACAAAAAATCTGTATAACCTGTTAATATATTGACCTCAGATAAACGGGACACAAACATCTGTTAATCAATTTTTCAGCAGTAAAGTAATTCAATGCAAAAATGTCAGGGTAAGATTTACATCTAAAGAGCAGATGTTCTCAGGACTTTAGTAATGACACTCACTCTGGGGCTAAGCTCGGTCCACTCCTATTAACTATTTCTAAAATCGAAGTTATATTCTTAGTTTCTGTGGAACTATGGTGCATAAAAGCTTGACATTTCAACTATTTAATCCATCCACAGAACTAGTTCATCAGTTGGATTCTTTAAATTGTCTATCATGTTAATCTGCCGGGTTCTCAGATTGCTTTCCACGCTGGCAGCCAATGTCAAGAGATATAAAGGTCACAAAGGTTTTCTTCCTATATACAACAATGTTATGGCCTTATTTACTTTGAATTTGCTAGCTGGGGATTATGAACGTGAACCATGTTCTCTAGGGTTTTTAGTGGACATGAATCGATGTCTCCAAACAGAATAACTAAATATGCCAATAAATTGAACTCTGGATCATCAGAACTTTCATGATTTCAAAACATAATGATAATAATTAGTAACAATAACAGTAGCATCAACAATAAAAATAAGATTTTATTCTTATATTTGTCAATTGTCTCTCAACTTTCGCACTTATTCTATTTTGATTCACATAAATCTAAATGTTTTGTTTCAATCCACGAACTTTGCATAAAAAATTATTTGATCTTTGTCATTAAATTTTTGTATTGCATCCAACAAAAACCTTGTGGCACTACATAAACTTGTATTTTAAGTTACAAGAATTTGGTAATGGGTAGAAATGAGTGGCATAAAATTTTCATTAAATGAAATATTTTAATTTAACAATGACAACCAAATGAATTTTTAGAAAAGGTTTTAAGCATAAAAAACAAAATATTTGAAATTATAAATACCAAATTAAGATATTCTAAAGTATAAAGAAGAAAATGAAGTGTGAAAGTTCAATGATTTTGACAGGAATTAAGCCTACTAATAACAATACTAATAATAATAATAACAGCAGCGAGACGTCAACTTTAAAATTTGATTATGAGTGCATAGTGGGAAAAGAAGACAGAAAGTAATAGAGAAAAACTGGCCGATCATGATCTATGATCCTTCCATTTTTAAGTAGTAAATTGAAACAATTCACACTTCTTAATTGTCACCTAAGCATCAAATCACAACTATTACGAGGAATGAGAAGTTGCACTAATTAGGGCATTCCTGTAGCAGAAACAAGAAACAGAGAAGAAAAGAACTTCAAAAAGTTGGAAGCCTATATCAAGGCCAACAAGGTTGCCACTTCGTTACCTGTGTACCCCCGTAATGTTATCATCAGATAAGGAGGAAAGTAGTAGGTTTCTGAAATTTTCTGAAAATGAGGTCCTAAACAGGGCTATGAAGTGTTTTCTTGGATTCTCCTTCGTGGGAAGTCAAATACAGCAGATATTATTCAAAAGAAGCTCCCCTCAGCCGCTTTGCTTCCTTCTTTTTGTGTTCTTTGTGGGGCAAGTGGGGAAGATTTAAGTCGCCTTTTCTTCTATTGTTCCTTCGTTGCTCAAGGTTGGTCCTCTCTACTCTATCAATTCAAAGTTGATTGGGTTTTCGATCTTAAAGCAAAAGACAACATTGTTCACTTGCTTTGCAGGCCTATTCATTCGTCTTCAATGGTTCTGTTGTTGTGGATTAATGCTGTGAAAAACTTTCTTTCAGAGTCATGGTTCGAGAGGAACTCAGGATTTTCAAAGGAAAGAACAGATCTTGCTTGAATGTCTCACTTTAACTAAGTTCAAGGCTTCTTGTTCTCTTGTTGATACCTTTTCTAATTATTCCCCTAATCTTATTTATAATAATAGGGGTGCTTTTATTAGTCCTTTGTATTCAGCATTTTCATTTTTTTGTAAATTTAGTTTTTTTCATTCATTTTCACTCTTTCGAGAGTTTGTATCTTTGAATGATTTCTTGTTCCTTTTCATTTCATCACTGAAAAGTTAGTATCTTGTTAAGAATGAAAAATGAAATGAAATTAGTTTCAATTATCATCAGCATTAATATAACATGTTAATAACGCATCAGCCTTTCCACCCAAGAACCCACGAAATGACCAAGATCCAAGCATCCCAAGACTTTTTCTGTAGCTACAAAATGGTATGCCTTTTATCAGAGTTGTTTATGGCAGATTATGAAAATTGATGCTAATAACAACAATACACACATTCAAGCTGGTAAAAGTTATGCTTTGTAGATGTGCATTTGTTGTTCAGATTTGGGTTAGGTTCTTCCAGTTGTTTGGAACAGAGGTTGGATCCTTCTCACAATTGCCATGGTATCATGGAATATGTAATTTTACATCCTATATTCCAAGATATACATCGTCGATTTTTTGCTTATCACATGGATTATTTAGTAAGACAAATAGGAGAATTTTGAGTATTTTGATTCTTTAAAATAGATTTGAGTTGTAGCTCATTTTAGTGCTTCTCTTTGGGACAACACAACCAAGCCTTTTTGTGATTATTTTCTGTTTTTTAATTTGATCACTACTTCTTGGAGTCCTTTTCGTAATTTTTTTGGTGGCCGCAGTTCTTAATTTTGGCCTATGTTTTTGTATGACCTCTTTCTAGTTGTACTTCTATTATTCTTAATGAAAACAGTTTTCCTTGCAAACATAAAAGGCCCATATATAAGTAATGCCGGCCCATATATAAGTAATCTACAACATACTCTATGCTGTGTTTAAGTACCATTTTCGCCAATGCAAATAATTCCATGGAACAATTCTTCAATCTAACCTCATGAAAAAATGATTCAATACGAGAAACAATTCTTACAAGTGGAAAAAAATCAACATGAAAGAATCTTGAAACCAATATATCATTGAAACTCTCAAATTGTTGGCACAGATGTGGATACCGAATTGGGGAGGGAGAGAGAACTTAACTGACCTTGCCATTTCGTCTTGAATCAGCATAAGGAACATTACGAACAACAATGATTCTCCACAAGCCAACCCTATTTTTGCCATTTAAGAGACTAGAATTCTTCATATATGCTTCTGTCTCTTCATCAATGAACATGTAGAAAGGAACACTTTTTTTCGATTCTTCACTAATATTAACAGGCTGCTGTAGTACATCGTAGTTTCCTTTACAAAAGAAAAAAGAAAACGTAAATATGAGTCAAATAAAAAACCATGTCCATAAAAATAAAGTGAAAGAAAAACTATCGCAATGCACCATCATACCAAATATGGCTGATGCAACAATGACCTCATGAAACTCCTCCAACTCCAAAAGGTCAGCTTCATCAATATCGAAGCCACTCTGATTGCCAGGTTTGCTTCCTTTAACAAATCTAATAAGTACAGGAGAGCGGAACACAAGAGCGTATGCATTTACAACAACAAACGAATTCAAAATTTTAGGAACTACGAATACATATATGATGAACATCAAAATTTAAATCTTTGGAAAAGTAATCATCATTAGATTCATTACTTATTCAATCAGTACATGAAAACTGGTAAGAAAGTGAAACATACCCACAGTGAACTGTCATCGACTCTTTTATATTAAAAGAATCATTTCTCTGTCTTAAAGAAGGATATCCACCAAAATCAGACCCCCCATGTGGTTCTGTTTTCATTGGATTTTCATCACGAATATATGTTAAACTACGTAGTACGGGAGATATTGATGGTGCACTCGGCATACTAGAAATAGCCTGCTCCACAGGGATATAACATACTGGACACGCTGGAAAATAAGGGAGGAGAATATTAATCTGACATTCTAACAGGAAGGTGAAAAATTCATGCGGATCATGGTAGACATGAAAAACTAATTAAATAACTAAAACTTACGACGTGCTCCAGTTCGCTTTCCATTAGCTGGAGCCGGAGGCGGAATTGCAAAGTTTTTGCATGGATGCGGTGATGGAAGGGAACGTCGAGGAAAAATACCAGCAATTAGAGAACGATTTGAATGAGGTAAAGGAGGGAGCAGGGATGAGTTTTCATTTGTTCCAATCAAATTCCCATGTGTAGAAGTTACATTATCCTTGAAGTTTTCTGTTCTAGAAACAACAGGATTTATTAAATCTATTCGTGTAGTTTCTTCATAAGGTGCCTTCAAATCGGTGCTATCTGGTCAATCATGACAACAAAGGAAACCACAAAATAGAAGATGTTACTTCTCAAAGAAAACAAAAGTAGAAGGATAC
>NW_019104501.1:295637-307848 GCF_001995035.1 Momordica charantia | reverse complement strand
CCAAGTCAACCACCACACACGACGATGCGGATAATTGGCTACACTGATACAACAAACCCAATCAAGCTCCATGAACCAACCTCTAATAATATGCGAAGAGCCGGAACAAGCAATCATAGCACCACATACATCTAAACTAAAAGGACACTAAAAAACAAGTGATCACGAGACTTTGCCCCATTCGTACACAAAACACACGAGATAGGTATTGAGGAAACCCACTCATACAATCGGTCCCTCCTATAGAGACGATTACAAATCACCAACCAAGCAATAACATAGTGTTTGAGAAATTATTATATTTTTATCTCTTATATTTGAGTAATTATTTGTCGCGTTATTGTGTCGATGTGTGATTTGGTTTTAGATATTAAACACTACTTTTAGAGTTCTACAATTTCAAGTGGGGTGAAATTGTAAATTTATGACTTCTAATGAAGGTTTATTATTATCATCTTTTCCGGTTAAATTAGATTTGGGTCCTCAATTGGTATTATTATTGAACCTATATTTGCAATTTTTTTTCTCTCTATTTACTAATAAATTGATTTTAACTTTACCTTTAACCGGTAACTGATTTAGATTTCTATCTCTACCAAAAAATCGAAATTCCGAATTCCTACCTCTACATGTTGCATTAAAATAATACTCGTAACTAATATACTCTAATCAATAAGATTGATATTGTTGAGGGAGAAATCCGAGCAAGACAAAAAGCGGGTTCCAAGAGAGATAGCGAGGCACGGAACCACAAGCAGTTATCGTCGTACTCCTCATAGGCGTACGAGTATGTCGCCATCGTAATTGTACGAGAGAGACGACCTACTGTTTGCAACCTACAGGGGACAAGCTCACTTGTGGAGGCGCCACCCACTCAGTGGCAGGAGCATCCGTCCTTGTATCAGGGCCTTGTACAACTTGGCACGCCCTTGCACTCGAGACCCGTCTGCACCTATAAAAGGGAAAGACCCCATCACTACCAAGTAAGTGAAAAACTTGTCACTGAAATCTTTAAAGTGTCTACTCATATTTTCTCTTATTTTGATTACCGACTTGAGTGTTTGAATACATTAGGTGGGACACTGCACCGACGTCAAATTTTCTGGCTCCAGGATCATTTCCTCCTTGACGAAGACGTTTTTTTGAATGGTACGTAGATCTCTCCAAAATTTACCGTCAACATATATAATTTAAATTAATTAAATTACAGTAATAGAAAAGTGATAATAAATAGAGTTACGCGTTATTAAATTATAATAAGATAATATATTTAATAACCTTAGGATAATTGAATCAACTCAGTAAATACAAAACCTAAATTCAAATGTAAAATCTATTATGTTCCCACGTCAAATTTAATTCAGTCTTTGAAATCTTCCACTCGCGAGCAAGTTATAAAATTTTAATAAAATTAAGTTATGATATTCTAAAACCAAATATGGGATAAATGATGCATAAACTACTTGGATATTATATTGACTTTGCAACTACGCATGCAAAATTTTAATTACAAAAATTAAACCTTTAAACTTTTAATGAAAATACTAGGCCGTAGGCCGTTATTTCAAATTCTGCTTGTTCGATATGGACTCCTGTGGATAACATAGAGATAAAAATCAAGTTTATTTACTTCAAATGAGAAGAAAATAAGTCAATCAATCTTATAAAAATAAATACTCATTAAAATCTTGGACGGGAGCATGCCACATCACTTTAATAACATTAAAAGTTTAGAGATGAAACCAGATTGAAAATCTTAGTAAAATTAACAATAATTAAAATATATCATTTAAGTTCTTAAAATTAGTAGACTTATTGAAGAATTATTGTATGCTACACTACTAAATTAATTATTTTGAGTATAATAAATGTAGAGTGAATATATATATAAATATTCGAGTTTGAAAAAACGAACAAGATGCTTTAACTATTAAGTTATGATCTGTTGTAAACTTAATACTTATTTCTTAATTTGTTACACGTGTATACATAAATATTAAAAAGAATAATTCATTTATTAGTCCATATCTTCGGTCGATGGTAAGTTTGAATCTCTACTCTAAATAATACATTCAGGAAAACGAAAAAGAAAAAGAAAAAGAAAAAGAAAAAGATCCACCCATGACGGGATATGCTTATCCGATTAATATCATTATTATTATTTGATTACACTATAATTAGAGATACTCCTCGATTAGTGAAAAATAAATTATAAAATATGTCAACAGAGAATCCTCGAAGCATTTACCATACGTAATGTAACACCAAATCATTAGGTTAAAGTAAAATTATTGATTAATCGGTCCCATAATTTTTCCTCATTAAAATAATTAGTTACTTGCTAAATGGGGGAAGGAAGGCGGAGAAGGCCACATGGTAATTTGAAAATTATTTATTATTTTTAGATTCCCAAAACGGCCCACCAATTTGCATTTATTTACATTTTCTGCTCCAACCAGCTAGAGGCTGTGGTTGTGCCACGTAGCAGTATGGAATAAAGCTAATGGATAATGAAGATCAGTGGCCTGCAAAAGCCCTAGAATAAGAGGGAACAAAAAAAAAGAGGAAAATTGGTGGGAAATTTGAGAAAGGGCACAACTTGGTTTCGGAGCGAGCACAGGGGGGCGAAAAAATAATTGGGAATTTATTTTATTTTATAGTATCGATTATAAACGGTCCGTGTTTTTTGTGGGAAGATTTTGTGTGCTCTTTTTTTGTTTCCTCATTTTTTTAGTGAAAAAGTACAGAGATTTTATGAGGTGGTGGTGATTTTGGGCGGGGTGCGAACTAAAACATCGGTTTCTCTGGTGGAGTGAGTGCTCTCACCGCTCGGGGCTGGCCTTGCAGAACCTGAATTCTGCTATTTCATGACGATTTTTGTGACCATCTTGCTATTTAGCTTCTTCATGAAGGTGGGTTTGTTTCTTTCTCCTGTTACTTTTGCCCCATCATTGAGAATTCTCTATATTTTTTCTCAAAAGGGTTGTTTGTGGTCTCATTTACTGTTTCCTTTCCACTGTGTTTAGTGAATGATGATTTTGCAGCCCTTGATTTGTTAATCTAGTTGTGGCTAACGGCCTTAGGTGGTTTATGGCAAACTGGCTGATAGCCATAACTAGATTAAATAATCAAGGGTCCTAACTAGCTAACTAACTTAGTTTAATCATACTTAGTTACATCAGTTTGACTGGGATGGTGGGTTGCTATTTGTGCAAAAGCTTTGGTGTTCTAACTTCACTGTCTTCACATTTGAAACCAGCAGGGGAATTGATCACAGGAGTCTGTGAAGTTGAGGTTTCTTGGGCTTTCAGGAAGATGGGGATATTGATCAGTTTTTGCGCTCGTTTGTGAGGTACTAATATAGAGTGATAATGGTAGAAGACAGGGATTGTGATAGTAGTGGCATGATATATCCAATCATCGGATGTGTGTGTACCGGTTTACATGCAGCTTTAAGTGGATGACAATGGAGACATCATCTGATCACCTTAAGAACCAGGACGATTCATCTGGGGTTTGTGAGGAAGATATACTGGCCGACCCCTATGTGCGTTCTATTAAATGGAGTGATGTTAGCTTGAGGCAATGGTTGGATAAGCCAGAAAGATCTGTGAATGCTCTGGAGTGCCTTCATATATTTAGGCAAATAGTGGAGATTGTTAACATAGCTCATTCACAAGGCATTGTTGTTCATAATGTGCGTCCTTCATGCTTTGTGATGTCCTCTTTCAACCACGTAACTTTTATTGAGTCTGCATCATGTTCAGATTCTGGCTCTGATTCTCTTGAGGATGGACTAAATAGTCAAATTGCAGAGGTCAAAAAATCATCTTCTCCCTTCCCAAGCAGCCATGGAAGCGAGGGGTTTCGATCAGTTATGACCCCCATAAATACTTTGTCGGAAACTAGTTGTATGCAGTCCAGTTCAGTATATGCAGCACATATGCCATTAAACGAAGGGTCTGGAGAATGTAGAAAGAAAGATAGAAGACATATTGAAGAAGCAGAAGATAAGATGCAATCATTTCCAATGAAACAGATATTGGCCGTGGAGACTACTTGGTACACTAGCCCCGAAGAGGCTTCTGGTGGCCCCAGTTCCAGTGCTTCAGATATATACCGTTTAGGAGTTCTTCTTTTTGAGGTTAGTAGTGCAAGTTCCACCCATGTTATTTTAATATTGAATGATTTAGGTTTTTGGATGCCTGGTGCTATTTTTACTTCTCCAGGCTCCTAGGTTGCCAGTAACACTTTCAGCACCTTTGGAATTTCTATTTTAAGTTTATATATTAGCTTGTCTGATAATGACACTTGTGACCCAGTTATTCTGCTCCTTCAGCTCGAGAGAAGGGAAGAGTAAAACTATGTCGAGCTTGAGACATAGAGTGCTTCCTCCTCAATTGCTGTTGAAGTGGCCAAAAGAAGCTTCATTTTGCTTATGGTTACTGCATCCTGAGCCAAGTAATCGGCCTAAGCTAAGGTGAACCCTCCTTTCACTGTGGACTTCTCGGGTTAATAATCTTTGCATAAGCTGTTTTGCGTCACCTGTGATTTTCCTTTTAAAGATAAGTTTGCATTAAATGAACTGGAACCATTTCTTTCTCCAGAAATCATCGAGTTGGAAGCAATAACCATGCAACTACTTTGAAGCTTAATTTGTTTCATAAGTTTCTACGTTTGTGCTTGTTTATTTTCCTGGTGAGATGTCTCTGCAGTTAAATGAATTGGTATTGTTCAGCTAATCTCATGAATGCTACTAACTTCTTTTATTGTATCCATGTAAAATTCTTTTAACAATGTTTGAAATGTGGATATTTCTTCTTACATGAAAATCAGATCAGGGTCCAACTTGATAACATTTATATGTTAAAGAGTACGATTACATCCATGATTGAAACAACTAGTCAACAATTAAATGAATCTAGATGTCATCATTTTATTTTCGTTTCAGCTGTTTTTTTAGGGAACGGAGTTATTATTACTAAGGAAAGTTACAAAAAAGCACACAAGGCGATAAGACATTACCTTGGGGAAGTTCTAGGGATTACAAAACAGAACTCTCAAATTTTTTTTTTTTAAAAAGAGAACCCTAAATTGGAAATAGATAATTTGTCCTACTCCCGAAAGGAGCAGAAAACTGTATAATTCCCGTCAATTATCCTTTCTTTTTATTCAAATGAGCCAAAGAAGACCGTGAACTTCATTTCTTTAAAGAATCCCTCTTCACTTTTGAGAGGAATTCCATGAAGGCATTTATATATGAAGTCCACTACACTTCATGAGGCACGACATGAAAAAATTCTTTAGATTTGGTAATTTCACATTCATGTAGGTAGTCATATAATAGTAAAATTAAATCGAGCAAGAAAGAGAGGGAGTGTTCAAGAATTGGACTTGAGGCCAATCTGACTGGTGTGCTTGATGGACTTCACTTCATGAGGCACGCCATGAAAAATTCTTTAGATTTGGTAATTTCACATTCGTGTAGGTTGTCATATAATAGTAAAATTAAATCGAGCAAGAAAGAGAGGGAGTGTTCAAGAATTGGACTATCAAATTAATATTATTTGGAGACTTTTATAAGCAAGATCTATATATGCTATAAAACTGCAAGACATTCTATTTCTGACTATTAATTCAGACTGACTGCTTGCTGTAGTTTCATATACAAATATTTGTGTACTGAGACTTTTATCACAATGTATAATATGATTTTTTCCCCTGTTTCCTTCGCTTAGCGATGTGTTGAAGTCGAGCTTATGCATCTTACTCATTCTAGATTTCAGAATTAGAGTCGTCTTGCATTGTATTTTCATTTACTGCATCTTGTTTGGAATGTAATTGTTCTTTAGCGAATGGTGTTAGCTCTAAGTATACATCTATCTAGAAGAAGCAGTTATCATGCTTCCCTTTTCTTCTTGTTTTACAGTGAGTTATTGCAGAGTGAATTTCTTAATGAACCAAGAGATGATCTAGAAGAACGTGAAGCAGCAATCGAGCTTAGAAAAAGAATTGAGGAGCAGGATTTGCTGCTAGAATTTCTTTTGCTTACACAACAAAGAAAACAGGAAGCTGCTCATAGGTTGCAAGATACTGTATCATTTCTGTGCAATGACATCGAACAAGTCACGAGACACCAAACTAATTTCAGGAAAAAGAATGGTTCTTGCCCAGATCTTGAGAAGGACAATCATTTGCAATTAAATTTCCCTTCAATGACTCCTGTTGAAAATACTGATTCTGCTAGCTTGGGGTCAAGGAAACGATTTAGGCCAGGAATTTTGATCCATGATATGGAAGCATGCGGTGATAATCTTGATGACAGTGAGAAGTCAAGCTCAGCTAATGAAAATGAACAAGGCGTACTTTTTAAGAGTTCTCGGTTGATGAAGAACTTGAAGAAATTGGAGCTAGCATATCTTTTGATGAGAGGTAGGGTAAACAAGCCATCGGGGAGGCAGTTTGTTAAGCACTCGTCTATAAGTAGTGATGGTAGAGGGTCGGTTGTTATGACTGAAAGAAGTTCAGTTAATAATTTGGCTCCCAAAGAGAGTTGCAATGATAATAGACAAGGTGGGTGGATAAGTCCATTCCTGGAGGGTTTGTGCAAGTATCTATCCTTTAGCAAGTTAAAAGTCAAGGCAGACTTGCAGCAAGGCGATCTGTTGAATTCCTCCAACCTAGTATGTTCTCTCAGTTTTGACCGTGATGGAGAATTTTTTGCCACAGCCGGTGTTAATAGGAAAATCAAAGTGTTTGGATATGACTCAATCATAAATGAAGACCGTGATATTCATTACCCTGTTGTTGAAATGGGTAGCAGGTCAAAACTAAGCAGTGTTTGTTGGAATCGTTACATCAAAAGTCAAATTGCTTCAAGTAACTTTGAGGGCATAGTGCAGGTAACTGATGCCACAAATTTAATCCACCTTTGAAATTATGTTATTTTGTGGTCATATTGTTTTACGGTGTGTTTAGGTGTGGGATGTCACAAGAAGTCAAGTAGTCACTGAAATGGGAGAACACGAGAGGCGCGTATGGTCCATCGACTTCTCATCAGCCGATCCAACAATGTTGGCTAGCGGGAGTGATGATGGTTCTGTTAAGCTATGGAGTATCAATCAGGCAATTCTATTTTTGCACTTGGTGGATGTCCGCTTTGAAACTAAACGTACTACAGTAATCTAATTGCATGCTGGCGATATTTATCTGGAATGTTTGATAATTTGTTTCTTACTTGGGTTGCTACTGCAGGGTACAAGTATTGGCACAATCAGAACAAAAGCCAATGTCTGCTGTGTACAGTTTCCTGCGGATTCTGGTCGGTCCCTCGCATTTGGTTCAGCAGATCACAAAATTTATTACTATGATATTCGGAATATAAGAGTTCCTTTGTGCACCTTCACTGGACATAACAAAACTGTAAGTTACGTCAAGTATATAGACTCGAGCACACTTGTTTCTGCATCCACTGACAACACCTTGAAGCTCTGGGATTTGTCCACATTCACCTCTCGGGTTGTCGATTCCCCAGTCCAGTCATTCACGGGCCACATGAATGTAAAGGTACCATGTTGAACACTTTTCAACTTATTGTTATAAAACTTCTCCTTTGTAGGAAGAAAGTTTGTTGTGCAACTTTGATCATATATTCTAAAGTTTCCCCATCTAGATTGGTTAAAAGAATTAATTCTCACTCTACCACCAGATTCATGTTTTAATCGAAAAACACACGGGTGTTGACTCCAATCTTTTGGGTTGGGCTCAAATAGAAGCTGTGTAGTGTTTGGTTTATTGGCATAAAATATAATAGAATGAGAATGAAAGGTGGAAAGGAGTTGGAACAGGAATTATTATCTTATTTGGTTTAGCATATGAAACAGATGGGTGAATTACGAATCTGAATGATTATTTTGTATAGTAGTTGTTATTATTTTCAATATCTGTGAGTGTTTGGGCCTTGTTTATATGCATCTCAACTAATTTTTGTAGTAGAAAGGGGCTTATTAGGTGTGGAAATACCTCTAGAAAGCAATGAAGTCCCCACTATAAATGGTTATGGAGGTCTCTGCATGAAACAAATGTGTTACGGCACTAGGTTTTTTTGTTTTTTTTGAGAAATCGAACTTTTCATTGAGAAAAAATGATAAAAGACAGAATATATAAGAGCTTACAAAAAACTATGATTCTATGATTTCTAGTGTTATAGCACAAGGTTATTTCCTGCAAGTATGATATTGAAGAGTTTAGTTGGTGCCCAAGGGTTACTAAATCTTCTAGTCCCGTTCTTGGTGTAATCACTTTAATACCATTAGACTTCAGTTTGTTTTCTTTTCCCTAATTTGACCTTAGTCTTCACTCTTCATGCGCTCTCTCCTTCTCGAACAGAAATCTGAAGTCCTTTGTCTTGATGTATTTGGAGATATTATTTGGAATTGGTACATTGGATTGGAAAGAACATTTAAGTTTAAATTTATTGAAAGCAGCGTCTAATTTACACCAAGAGAGGGTCACAAAAGTAGTGTTTTGAAAAGAGTCAAAAGGCTTTTTTTTTTCCCTTCTAAATTGTTGAAGGTTCTTTGTTCCTCTTGAGTCATAGGGCTTTGAAAAATGTCTTTGGGTTTCTGCCTCTTTTCAAGCACAAATGAAGGATGCCTCCTCTGGGGGGATTTTGTATATTACATTTTCTTATAGATCATTAGTTTCTCATTAAAAAAATTACTTTGTTATACGAATATAGTAATTAGGCTAAATTATAAAAATACTTCTGAACTTTGCCCTTTGTTTTAGAAATGCCCCTATCCTTTCAAAACTACCCTCTTGACCTTTTGTAGACGTTTCAAAAACACCCTTTGAACAAACATCCGTTAAACTTTTGATAGAAAAGTTGACATGGTTGAATCTGAAACGACGTGACGATAAACTTGGAAGCTTGCCTAGATTAAGTTTGAAAAGAGAGGAAGTGTTGAAGAAACTATCATTTTTAAAAGGGAGGATTGTGGCATTGGGGCAAACTTCTATGTTAACTGTCACGATTCTGCCACGTCAATATTACAATGTATATATTTAAGATAATACATTACATTTTTCGTTGAGATGGTGGAAAAGAAAGTGTAAGGGAATGTGCATCTTTTTAGTATTGTACACTGGAGTGGAGAATCTATCTTCATTTAAACATTAACAAACAAAACTACAGAATGCTTCCTTCTTTCCACCCTTTTCACCATCCTAAACACTACCTACTATTACTTCAATATTTGTTTGATCATCAAAAATGTTATATGGGTTGTGAACGACACTTTCATACCATGGCTGTTATTTATGTTTGATAAGTTCTTATTGAACGATCCCCTTCATTTGACATGAAAATTGGGGCTAGTTAACCTAATTGGACTGATAAAGAGCCCTTCACCCTGGAAAAAGTACTCAAGTTGATGAATAACTGATGCTTATTGGGATTTTCATTGCAGAACTTCGTGGGACTATCAGTCTCTGATGGGTACATTGCTACAGGTTCAGAGACAAATGAGGTCAGTTTCTTGCATCAATTTACTTTTTTGTTTATTACCACTACCCCCATCCGTTCTCTTCTTCATTCCATAAGAACGATTCTCCACCGTACCATGTTGAAAAAATGTGTATGTTACTGTATCTAATCTTCATATTATCTCATTAGCTTTGGGAATATGTTTATGTTATTCCATGGATTAGGTTTTTATCTACCACAAAGCCTTTCCAATGCCAGCATTGTCGTACAAGTTTCAAATGGATCCTCTTTCCAGACACGAAATGGACCACACCGTGCAGTTTATCTCTTCAGTTTGTTGGCGTGGCCAGTCGTCTTCATTAGTAGCTGCTAACTCAACTGGGCATATCAAAATTTTGGAAATGGTTTAGAGAGAGCCAATGGTATTTAAATAAGGGTAAGTGTTTGCAGAAAATATTGAGGCAGAGTAGTATGTTGTATACCCAAGAAGCTTGTGCAGCTATATAGTTTTTACAGAAGGTTAGATCTTTAATATTGAGCAACAGTAATTTGGCATTAAATCATAGTGGGTGGGGGGCTTTTGTTTGGAAGAGATTGCTCTTGGTTAAGTCTGTAGATAGAAATTCAAGGGAGGGGAAGGGGGGGTATCCCTATTCTTGTATAAATTGAATGCAAAATGGTTCAAAAGCAATTTAGTATATGGTAGTCTTGCTGATCTCTCTCAACCATTCCTTGTGAAAATTTCCACTCCGCTCGTAGTACCTACTCTCTTTATTTACGTTATGGATTCATATATAGTTCTTTAATGTCGAAAGACTCTACATTTTTGAATGATGTTAATGTGGCAAACTATAGATAAAAGTAGTATACGTTCTATATAGTAAAGGAAATTTACCCTATTCTTTTCCCTCTATTGGTTTTCATCTTTCTCGCTACTTTTTGGCATTGATAACTCTTTTATAGGGGTGCACGTTGGTTCGGTTTTCTTGGTTTTGGACCGAATTCAGAACTGAATTGATGTACTCGATTTTTGTAAATAGGAAATGGACCGACCGTCTAGTTAGGCTAGTTTGGTTCTTTTCGATTTAGCATGAGATTTGGGCGTGATATGGATTTGGTATGGAAGTCAATTTTGGGTCTCTACCAGAGAACGATCAACAAAGATGAATGAGGGGAAGAATGGGAAGAATGGAAACAATAAGGCTAGAGGGGGCGAGCAGTGGTGACATCTAGGCAAGGAGGGCTGAGGGTGACGAATAAATTGGCAGCGATTGGGAGGGACGAACTGATTAGCAATGGCTGGGAGGGACTAAGACTGGATGACGAACAACACGAGTGAAGGCTGAGAGAGACGACGGTACAAGTGGGAGTAGAAAAAGGGTTCGAGGATGAGAAAGAAGGCAGGCTAGGGTTTGTGCAAATATATATTATATATATAACTTTGGTTCGATTTGATGTCTAATATTTTAAAAATAAATCGAACAAACCGTTGATTCGGTTTGATTCGTTGGTTTTGTGGTGTGTTTTTAGCACTCCTACTCTCTTTCTTATATGTAGTGGAAGATTTTGAATTTGAGGCCGTTTATTTTTTTGGGAATGGAGATGTCTTGCATCTTTAGACGCTTGAAATTTCAGATGTCCAGAATTTTAAATATCCGGTATTTTCAGATGATCATGTTTGTTTCGTAGGAAAATATATAAAGATGTCCGAGAATATATAAGGATGTTCGAGAATATTTGGATAACCACGTTCGTTTTGTAGGATTTATTTATGGGAAATGTTTTAAATTTATATAATATTCCAAAAACGTCCTTACGAATATTCATAATTTATACATTAATCTAATATAATTTGCATTTATATAATAGGTTTTCTTAAATTAATTTAATATTTTAGGTTTTTTTATTTATATTAATTGCGTATATGTATTAATTTTTGTATGTTATTAGGTAGAATTCATATTAATATAAAACTTTTTAAAAAGTAATTAATATTGAATATAAATTTCATTTTCAATTTTATTATTTTTTGAAAAATACAATTATATAATTAATGTTATATGGGGTAAAATTCATTTATTATATTATCAAATCATATTCTTTTAGGAAGAAAAATATCAAAGGTAAACTTATCGTTAGAAAAATGTTGCTTTAAAATTATGTATTTAAGATAATAAATATTATTCATAATAATTCATTCCAAATATTAAAAGTAAATGAAAATATTATATAATTTAATTGAAGTTTATTTTATATGTACGTGTCATACATAAATATACTTAATTGCTTATTAGTCAATGAGTATATTAATTTATTTAAACTATAAAATTACAAATAACATCAAAGGAATTTGATAAGAGAAAATATATGAAAAAATAACGAATGGGTAAAAATGTCAACACAGGATGCCTTCGACATAGGAATCATGGTGTTAGAGTATATATTAGTATATTTTATATTCTTGTACTAATATTAATTTGTCATTTACCTTCTCCTTATAGGATTAGGTCAACCTTGTATATTTGTCTATATATAGAGACTTTAATAATGAGAATATTGGATTCTCTCCATTTTTAGTCTCTACATGCTATCAGAGCTCTAGGTTTCTTGCCCATTAGGGTTTTGTGTCCATTAGGGTTTTGATGCCCATTAGAGTTTTGTGCCCATTAGGGTTTTGATCTCCATTAGGGTTTTGTGCCCACTAGGGTTTTGTCCCTTTGTTCA
>NW_019104501.1:246925-295392 GCF_001995035.1 Momordica charantia | reverse complement strand
GGTTTGGTTTCAAGTGGTTTGGTTCATCCGGTTCAAGTTCAGTTCGGTCTGGTTCGTCACATTCCGGTTCGGTTTGGTTGATTTATACCGGTTTTGGTTCGGTTCGTTTGTTTCAATTCAATTGGTTTGGTTCAYTTGGCTCTGTTCAATTGGTTTGGTTCGATTCTCTTTTCTCCTTCAGATTTGGTTTGGTCTGGTTCTGTCGTTTTGTTCAAATAAGTTCGTTTGTTTGTTATGGCTGAGAAGAAATCAATCGTAACTTTTGAGGTGATCCCAATGATATAAAAAATCACAGAACACAAGTTGAATGAAGCACGAATAGATTATTTGTCAAACAAGTTGGGCATGATTAACATATATGCACCAACTTGAGGGGGTGTGTTAGAGTATATATTAGTATATTTTATATTCTTGTATTAATATTAATTTGTCATTTACCTTCTCCTTATAGGATTAGGTCAACCTTGTATATGTGTCTATACATTTGTCCTTAGTCTCTACACATGGAAATCCATATTTCAAAAAGGCATCTAAATAGGCATCTTAGGATACCTGGGCATCTCAAGATACCCAGTATCTAACATTACCACAAAACAAACGTAAGAATCCAGATGTCCGTCTCACGAAAATTTTGGATTCCCACAAAACAAACGGCCTCTTAGTGAGATCTTTTTCATAGCTCTACTCTAAAGATGAACATTTTACCCTTGCTAATCGAGCTGCTTTTGGAGACTAGACCGTTATTTGATTTCTTAAAATAATAGAGATTGATGCCATCTTATGTAATATTCAATTTTATAAGAATTTAAAACTGAAAAATAAATTATTTCTCTATATTAGTTATATAGTCATAACGTAGAAATAAAAAATAAAATAAAAAATTGACAACTTGATCATAATTAAAAGTAGTTTCATAGTAAGCCCCCGACTCATATTAGTGTCACGTGTAAAATAATAAAGTCTGTCTTGAAAAAATTGATTAAATACTAGTTATTAAAATTGTCTTTATTTTGCACCGGCCCTTGGGTTTCAAAAGTTGATCGTCCAATCCAATCAGATTTAGTTCGAGTTTTGCAAATGATATGGGATTCACTAATATTAAAAGAATATTTTTGTAAATTAAAAATTGTAATGTGAATAAAGGGAGTAATCTTTTAGTACCAGAAAATTTCTCTTACCTTATAACGAACTTGCATGCAGGTTAGATAAAATCTGTGTATGACTCAATGCTTCCATTAAAAAAAAAAAAGAAAATTAAAAAAATCTACTTCTTAGTTAACTATCTTAACATATCATAAATTGACTCAAGTTAATAATGCAAGTTTGTCGAATAACATTTTCATTGATTATTTCCAAATTATGAAGCGTATTTCTACTCCATCATATTAAAAGAAAGAAAAAGAAAATTATTATAAATAAAATGAGAAATAAAAAGTAAATTAGACTCCTGATAACATTTTCATTGTTTGATTTCAAATTTCATATACTTGTGCTTCTCTACATTCGAAAAGACACAAAGGAGAAAAAAAAAACACACAATAAATCGTTATTAAACATATTAGCTTCTCTTAAAAAAAAAACAAAAGACAACGTACTTAACAAGAAACAGAAAACTAGCTCAGATACTTCTACTACGGGCTCCTCAGATAACATTTTCATTATTCCTTCCCAAATCACGAAACATGTTTATGTTTCAATCGTATTTTACTTTCCATTTGGAAAACGAAGAAAAAAACCAACAAATGAAATGAGAAACAAAAAATAATAATATTATCCAACGAACCTTGACAGCTATGATTAGAAAATCATAGTAACACGGGGAAAAGAATTTCAAATGTCATCTTTTACCTTCTTCTTCTTCGTGAATGAATGAATATCCTTCTTCTAGCTAAAAGACTATTTACACTGATCTCGACCTACTTTTGCAGCCTTCGCTAGCTTAGTTACAAGGCCGCGAAGCCTGCGAGCTCCAGACCCTGGCTTGATCTTCAATGGGTTTCCAACTTTTGAGCATTTAGGCTTCCCAGAGCACCACCCACCAGGGGTGAAACCACCTCTATTATCAACCCCCAGTAGCTCCTGATCAATTTTGTCCAGCACCGGGTCGTCTCGCTGGAACTTCCGGGCAAAGGCGGCACCGCTGGCAATCATCTTTCGGGTGTCGTTGACGGTGAGGGTGTGAGGATGCTGCCGGGGCGGCACGTCCCACGAGATGTAATGCAAGTCATGGTTAACTGCAGTTTTTGCAAGCTCAGGCTCATTGCAGATCACAGTGTGGAAGTAGCCTTCTGGGGAGGACACAAAGTTCGAGTAGTACATCAGAAGTGTTCTGGGAAGGTTGTCCCAACCCCAGATGAGATACTCCACAAATGAACGAGACAGAACCATCCATGCTGATCCTGGAAGGAAAAAAAAAACATAAATTACCAAGTTTAATCTCTGAACTTTCAGGGTCGTGTTTAATGGATTTGTTATCTCATTACTGACCGGTGAATAACTTGAATGCCGTGGGTCGAGCTCGATGCGGGTGGACCCAAAATATATCTGATTTGGTTGTTTTGTATAATCCAGGGTCTATCATCAATGGCAAAGCTCGTTTACTCCTGCAATAGACATTCAAATATTGGAGTCATTTCACCATTTTAGGGAGAGAGATAGAGATAAAGACTAGAGATAGAGAGAGCGCTCACACTTTCCATCCTAACTTGCTTGTATGTTCAATGAAGTTCAGTTGTCTATCAAGTGGTGAGAATGTGTGGAGAAGATCTGAAAGTAGCACCAAAATTCTCCTTGTTAAATCATGCCAAACCAAAAAGGGAAGAAAAGAGATATAATAGTGATATAGCGAACAAGAACGCAGGGGAAGCATTTCTCAATCTTATACGTTTGATCAATAAATATTTAAACTTGGGTCTTTGTTTAAGGCTTGAACTCTCACTGAATTGACGGTGGGACAGGGTCGACAAGATCATGAGCAAGAAATTCATTCATTGTGGACACACAGGCTCTATATTGCCAAAATTTGAGTTAAAAGATGGAAATGGAACTGACCATCTTGAGTGATGAGAGGGTAGTCTGAGGCACTGAGGTTGATAAACCAATCCCAATCATTGCTCCTCTTGAGAAGAATAGCACAAGCATGGAGAGTATTAGCCACCATTGTTGGTCCTCTATAAGTGACCATATTTGCTTTGGTGATCATGAAAACATTCCCAATCTCAGCAAAAATAGACTCATTTGCCACTCTTGAAGCAAGCTCCAACCTCTCCTCTGGAGGTGACTCCAGGTCCAAATGAACAATGTATTGGTTCAATGGATGGTACAGCGCTTTGAGAGTTCTCCACAGCTTCTCCAAGTCCCCTTTCGACCCCGAGACCAAGTAAGCGAACCGCGGAATCATAGACGCAGGGTCTGGCGGTGGCGGTGGCAACTTCCCAACTTTCCTCTCGGCGAAAAACGGAGGGTTACTTTGGTTCGGGATCAATGGAGATGGGAACATTGAGAAGATTGAATTGATTGTGTGGAGAGAAGAGATTAGACCCATGTTGAAGGAAGTGGCAATGAGGAACATGCATATTACAGAACTTATCACAAGAGGAAATAGCCATTTCTTCTCTAGATGCCCCATTGCAGCAGAATCTAATCATAAGTTCTTGCAGATTAAACTCTCATCCGCTTGACGTTTTGCAACTCCAATCAACAGCCTTTAATCAAACATATTATTGGCATTTAGACTTCACAAAAAGAAAACGGTCAAATGAACAGAAAATTTCTGAAATTGTAGACTTAAAAAGGCTCCAATATCTAACATAATTCTCCTTTTAACAAAGCAACAGGAGTTTTCTTTGATGAAACAAAGTGAAACAAGTCCAAATAACATCGATTTTGGCCATATTGGCAAAAACTCTGCTGAAATGAGCTCCCAAACCTCCCTCTCTCTCTCCAAAGTTCTAGGAATCCAAATGAATGAAACAGTAACAAGCCCTAATCTGTACAGTCTGTAAGAAGTTGCAGATTCACATGGAACATTCAGAAAACATATTTTTCATATCACCAATGGGAATGCAAAAACAAGCACAACCCAGATGAGAAAATCGATTTCTCAAATCAACCCAGAAACCCAAATCAAAAAACAAAAACAAAAACAGAGCTCAGTGCCGTCACACGACAAACAAGAACACAGAGAAAAAACCCAACAATACCCAGAAACAGTCGCAGCAGTGAGACCCCAAGAACAGCAGCAGTCTGAATAAAAACCAGAAGACAATCACAATCAGAATGAGGAAGAGGAAAAAGAAGAAATACAAGAAGCGGGGGCTAGGCAAAGGAGCAGAACCTGACATGATTAGCCTTACGCACGTCCAGAGAAGAAGAACAGAGAATCATAAAAAAGAAAAAAATTCAATGGATTGAGATATGGACTGAGAAACAGAAAGTCAGATGTGAATATTATAAAAATGTGGACAAATCAGAGAAGGGGAGGACGTGGGTGGGTGCGCAATGGTGGGAGGGAGAGGAAAAACGAAAAAAGGAATTGTTTTTTGGGGAAATGGAAATGGAATCTAATCTCACAGAAACTTGGGGTTAGGCATTTCTGTTATGCTGTGGCTTTCTTTGGGATCTTCAATCTTGACCAAGACAAACGGCTACTTTACAAACAATTGCTTCCTCTTCTAATTCTCCTTAAATTTCTAAACTTTATTTAAAAAAAAGTTAAGAGATGATTATGAGATACAATATAAAATTATAAATTTAAACTCTTTGAGGTACGCTCTCTAGTTTGTTATCTACTATTTAAAAACGTTATATAAAATATAAGTAAAGTTTTGAAACCTAAAAAGAAAATAGTTTTCATTTTTTTTTTTTTTTTTGGAATTTGGCTTAAGAGTGAAAATATATATTTAATAAAGGGTGAAAAAAATACTATCTAAATTGTTAGCAACCATACCTAGTTTTCAAATATGAAAAAATAAATGGAAAGGGTTATCTAACAACCTCAATGATATTTAAAACGTTTGAAAGTATAAAAAATCTAATGAATAAAATCTTGAAAGTTTAGGGTGTGTTTGGTTGGCAATCCAACAGATTTATTTTTAAAAATTATTCTCGGATTCCTATAATCTAAACCGGTGAAATTCTGAAAATAATATTTTGTGTTTTCAGATTTTGAATTTGGAAGTTTAAAATATAGAGTTATATTAAAAAATAAATAAAATTTTTGATAAATATATTATTTCATGTTATAAATTCATGTTATCTTTGTTAAAATTAAAATGTTTCAAATATAATATATTATAGATTATATAACATTGTAAAATAATAATTACACAAAAATTGTAACAAAAATATTAATAAATTAATTAATAATAATTTAAATTAAACTAAATATATAGTTGGTAATTACCCTTAGTTTACAAATATATTTCAAAATACACGTTGAACAAATTTTTAACTTGAAATTCAATTTTCCAATTTGCTATCGAATACATATATGAAAACGCTTAAAACAAATAATACAAACTCTGTTTTATATTAAGTCTCTTAATTTCATATTTCTGTTTTCTGATCACCAAACAAACAGACCTTTAAGATTTTATTATCTTGGTTCGAGTCAAATCATATATTTTGTATCTTTCTTAACCTTTAAGCTGACGAGTCCTTTTTTTCCCGTTATTAAGCTACTAAGTGGTACATGCGATTAATGGATACTTTTAATTACCAATTGTTGATATCATGTTATCTAAATATATATATATATATAATTAATGTGGTCAATTATTTTTTTCTTTCGTCAAAGTGAGTATAACTCAGCCATAATTGATATATATTTCAAATCAAGAGATTCTCCCACCCCAATATATTATACTAAAAAAAATGTTTTTTTTTTATATTAAATTACTTGTTTATTTTATTCCACTCCACAGATTTTCCAAAAGATAAAATGAAATTGAAACATTTAAATCTAGGTTGACGCAAATGTAAAAGTATAGAATTATATAAAGTTTATTATATTTTAGTCCATAAACTGATTTTGTTCTTATCTCTTTTTTTCTTTAATTGTTTGAGTAGTATTTACGTTGACATGAATTATTAAAGTCCCATAATAAAGTTGGTTGAGAGATGGGTGCTGGGTTGGGTGGAAATTAACTGCAAAATAACCTTAAAAAAAAACTAACAACGAAAATAACTATAATAGTTACTTTATGACGGCTAAAATATTAAAATAGATAGTTTAAAATTTTCCTTAATCAAACTAGAAAAACATATATTTTTTCAATATGATGAAACAAAATTATTACAAAGGCATTGATGTAATTTAATGGATCGATCCATTTATAGAAAGCACTTATCGGTAAAATAGTATTCAATATTATGTTTTTCAAAGCTATTTGTTTTGGTTTTTCAAAACGGTTACGAGCATGCGTAGAGAGAATAATGTTTGTATATGTTATACGTATTAGTTATATCTTTTTTTTTTCTAATAAAAAAAGACATAAAAAACAAAATTACTAAATCAAATCCAGGCATTCTGAAAACTAATGTCATCGTGATATCCTAGTTCTCTCTTGTAATTACTAATAAAATAAAAGTCTCTATCATTTATTAATTAGTACTATGAAAGAAAGAAGTCACATGAGTGTTTGCCAAACAGAGACGGTGACATATCATATAAATTTATTATTATAAAATACCTTTTTCCAAAAATTGTAATCTAAATTGCCAAAAAAATTTACTACTCACAAATATGTGATTATGGGATTTTTTTTAATATTACTGGTTTTTAAACTTATTTTAAAAATAAGTGAATTATTCCGCCACCAGAGACAACTTAGTCTTTTTTAAATATATTTTTTTAATAGTAATTAATTTTATTTTATGAGAGAAATAAATTTTAGACGACATGAGTATAATTGGACGGTTGAGGTATCTTGCTTCTCTCTACAAATCTGAACTTCAATCTCTCATTCCACGTGTTGTACTCAGGAAGAGAAGTGAGATTTTAATAGGCAATACTTATTTCAATTTGTTTAAAAGAAAAAAAGGGTTGAATATAGATAGTTTTAGGAGAGAAAGAGAGATTTTAATAGGTCATATTTATTTAATTTTTTATTATTAAAACTATAATGCTTTTTTATTATTTGATTTTAAGAGAGGGAGAAAATTGAGTTATACCTATCTATATTTGTTTAAAATGGAAAAAAATGCAATATAGCATAAAGAAAAAAAATTCAGTACGGATGACTAGGTACATTAATTATAGATTTTTTATTTAAAAAATTATAGCTTTTTTTTAATAATAATTATTGTTTAAAAGAAATTGCAGTCTAATCTAACATTTAATTTGTTAAAAAAGAATAAATATGAGGGTGTTGAAGATTGGGGAGGTTTTTTTCTTTTCAACTTAACAATGGTTAAGACACTTGTTTTTGGTCGGGCTGTCACTTATAGTACACGTATTTAGAGGCGACTTAGTGGTGGAGGAATTTATGAAACTTAATTTTTTGAATAAGTTTGGGTTTGAGAATACTTTTAAAACATGAGTAATATTAAAAAATACTCTTCTACCTCGCTTCAAATATTTTAAAATTACTCTTTCTCAAGAGAATTTTTTTTAAAAGTTACTTGTAGATATTTATTTTAGAATCAAATCACGATATCTCTACTCAAATTTATTGAGATGAGATATATTACTAACTAAATTTAAAAGACAGGCAAACATAAATCAAGCTGTTGAAGATGCTAAGCATTAAACTCTTTTTTTTAATAAGATACTAGAGGGTGGAGATTCGAACTTATCAGTTCCAGATAAAAATTAAATACTTTAATTAAACCAGTTGAATTATGCTTAAATTGACACATTAAATTTCAAGTACGTGAGTTACCAATAACTATTCTTATTTCTTTTATACTTATTGGTATAAAAATAAAATTTTATAAAAAAATAAAGAATGTAAGTCGGATATTCTCAACTTAATTTTTTAAATAATATTTTCTTCAACACTTTTTAAACAGCGAACGCCTAAAATAATTTATTTTCAATTTATACATACATTTTTTGTATTTGTTCGTCTAATTATTATTGAAACTTTCAAAATTTATCTTTCTTTCCGATTTATATAAGGCAATTATTTTTCTATGAATTATTGTATAGATATTTTTTTTCTTTATCTATAAAGCATCAAATTTTTTAGATTTGCTATTGTTATTCATTAGTTGAATTTCGCAGAGTCAATAGAAATCACAATTTGGAGATTAATTGTTTAAGGAACATTTTTCATTTTTTTTTTGTTAACTTTTGAATTTGAAGTTATTTTAAATAATAGTAGTTAAAAAAGCTCCTCTCAATAAATTTATGGATTTACCACTTCTAAACACACGTTCCATAACAAAAATACAAATTTTATTTTTTATTGAATACTTTGTTTTTATATTTATATTTTTAGATCACTAACTAAAAAAATAACAATAATATATAACTTTTTTTTCTTTTTAATTTCTTGCAAGTATTATTAACGTTTAAATCAATAGGGCTTTATTTCTCTACTATTTTCCATCCAAAGAAAACTTTGCATAATTTTGTTCTTTACCCTTAAATTACATTTTATAAAATAGTAAAGAGATTATTGTTATTATTATTATTTTATGCATGATGACATATTTGTTTATTAATAATAATTTTTCTTTAACCAGTAAAAATAAATTTTAATTTGATCCTTTGAATTTCATCTTGAATATGGTTGAAATACAAAATAAAAAATTAAATTTTACACCAAAAAAATAAATTAAAGAAAAAAATAGTTCGCCTAAGCTGTTATATTTTTCAAAAACAAAAAAAGAAACTTAGAACTTCTTATACATGGAGTGTTACAATATTTATCTTCACATTTAATAAATGTTATATTTTTACTTTCTAGTAACTTTTTATTCGAAGAATCGTTTAGAAGATATATTTATAACGTGTTCGATCACTTATAAAATATTTGTGGATTTCAAAAGAAAAAACTTAAATTTTCTAATTGAAATTTCTGAGCTTAAGAAAATATTTTCGTAGTTGATCATGTGATTAATCAAACTTAATTTCATATGAAGACTGAGTTTTTATTAAATTCGTAAAATTTTTGAAAATTATTGACATTATTTTTCGGTAAAATTAGTTAACGGGAGCAGAAACGATCTAAAGTCTAAAGAAAATTAATTAATTAAAAAGAAGAGAAAAAGAACGTAGGTAGTGGGGCCCACGATTTGCCAACGTGTCCTCGCAAAGGGCGCAAGAAAATCCACGTCTTAACACGTGGGGGGCTGACGGAGACAGAGTCACAGAATCTCATGACATAAACGAGGAAATTCAAGGGTACAAATGTCATTACACATTTCCAGTGGACAAAACCGGTCAGATATTTATTTCTGAGATCGAACCACGCGTCTCTTGTTTCTTCGTATTCACACCAAAAAATCAAATAATTACTTTTTTTCCCTTATCTATTATTTCAAATTATATATTTTAGTTTTTAAAATTTCAATAATATCCACCTGTTCGTCTTAATTTTTTTCTTTTTTTTTTTGAGAAACATGTCCATCTTAATTAATCTTGTACATGCTTGGATTATAATAGCGATATATATTTGAAAGTCGTCTTATCTATTTGTTAGAAATTTCGTGAAAATAGTAAAATTAAAATCATTATTTTTTAAAATTTATAAACCAAAAAATATTGAATAAACTTGARAATAATAATCTTCAAAATTTGTAGGCCGAAAAGAACTTAATACTTTTCTTTTCTTTTCTAAAAATAATATAAAGTTAAATTTGTAATTTTAGTATCTGAATTTTAGGGGAAGATTTACTTCCAACTTTAAATAATATYTTAACCAATTAAGTTAGACAAATTTTTTAAACTTTAAACGAGTTTCTTTTATTATTTTTTTACTTATTTCATATTATTAATATTAAAATCAGTATGGTGAGTTTTTTAGTGTTGGGATTTAACTTTTAACTAGTACGTGGCTACCAATTTTATTTATTATTATATAAATTAATGATATTAATTATTAATAAATAAAGATATTAAATGCAATTTCTTATATCCTTTCTTTGTGAATAATTAATATCATAATTTCTTATATTAGGATGATGATTGGTCCGTAATTAGTCGAGGTATGTACAGAYGGATACGGCACACAGATTTCAAAAAAGAAAAAAGAAAAGAAATACCATCTCTTATACGGTAATTATGGATAAAATTTTCGTCAATAAGGATATCAATATCACTTATAATAATCAACGATATATATCAGGAAATAGCGTGAGATATATGGGGAATGTCATCTTTTATAGAATATCGCGTATATTGGAAAATCAAGTATCGACGATTTTTGTTAAAAATTAAGTTTTTGTTTTACTTTTTTGGTTATCAAACCCAACATTTCTTTGTCTAAAAAAAGAAAAAAGAAAATCCCCAATTTTTTATTTTGTTTTTGTCTTTTTTCCCCCGAATTCCTCTCCAGTTCCAATTCTCTCTACTATAGTTTTGATCTCGTACTCTTTCTAATTTTTTTTTCTTTCTGGTTCTTTTTAATTTTTTATTACATTGACTCCTAAAATAACAATATAATATTTATTCGAATTATGTTTAGGTTGACTCCGTTCATAGATAACGAATCAATTAAAATTTTAATTGTGTCAATTTAAGCATAGACCCTTTTTATAAGCTATAGGTTTAAATTATACATTTTTATTTATTTAAGATATAATACTATTTGAAAAATAATCAAGATTTTTATTTTGTTAACAATAATAATTGATACTTATTTACCGTGGATGATTATAATTGAGATGATGAAGACACCAATGAACTCTTTTTTAGTAAAAAGATTGACCAAACGGAGGATAAGAACTTAATTTTTTATTTTTTTAACGGAAGTTAAAAAAAAAGTTGCTACCTAGAACTTAAAATTTATTGATTTTTTAATTAATTTTTTTAAAGGAATTTATGTTTCCTCAAAAAAAAAAATTATATGTATTAAATTGCATTGACTAGTTAAAGAAATTTCTAGAAGTACTAACAAGAAAAAAAAATTATACAAGATTGTAATATTTATAATTTGTTTAATATTATGGTTGATGGTCATCGAGCGTAATACATTTTTAAAATCCTAATAAWTTTTTTTTTACAACATGTGGACTAAGGATCAAACTTACAAATATATGTCAATTACCGCTGAACTTGCTCGCTGTTGATGCAAAAATCCGTCGAAGTCTAAGAAGATGATGGGAAAGTAAGCTATAGATTCTCATACCTAGGTGTATTTATAGGGGTTTGAGGAGTAGTTACCCATCCCATTGGGATATTTCACCGTTTTAGGGTCAAGTGACCTGCTATGGACCGTTGGTCCGTATTGGTCTCTGGATTTATCCGTGCCTTGGAGCATAATACTTGGAAGGTTCCCATCTGCGTCTAAATAACCAGGTCCGACCTCTGAGGTCGGTCTAGGATCTTTGGAGAATAGTTCAGCTTGCGACAGTTTGTCCTCAAATATTAAAATGAGCAATTTTAGATAAAAAGATACGTTCAAATATTCAAAATTTTAAAGAGAGAAAAAAAAAAGTCAAATGTATTTTTTAGATAAAAAAAGGTCAATGTTTATGTTAGTATACGATTAAAGTTTTTTTGTTGTAACTGATAATTAAGATTCCATTACTCAAAAAGTCAAATTTATTATTAACTATTATTAACACTGTCCTTTTAACGTTTCTGTATTTTAATTAAAAAAATAATTTAATTTCTCATGATTATTCATTAAAAAAAGAAATCTGAATGATAGAAAAAAAAACCCTAAACCTCTAGTATTTTTTAAGATAAAAGCTCCCATCTTTTCAATTATTCTAAATTGGCCCTTTTCCAACCCTAATTTTTTATATTTCTCTAAACTATCAACATATATTTGAATTAAAAAAAACCATCCGCCACCCAACAGTTAATTCCTTACTATTCGCCTGTCGGGAAAAGGGATATGTTTAATTTTTCGAGCAAAAATTTCATCTTTTTATTTTTATTTTTGTTTGATATGGATTATATCGTGACGAATTTTAGAAATGATTGAAAATAATTCCATGATTTGGTATTTGGTTTCGCCATTTGGTTCTATATTTGTCTCGCTTGCCCATGAATCCGAGGAGAAATGGAAAATGGGATTAATTTTTGGAAATGGGAAAAAGAAAGAAAATGAAATCGAAAACCCATAAATAAAGAAATCAAAATCTGCGAGCAGAAAAGGTAGCAAATTCATTAATATATAGAGACTAGTCTCCTCCGTTTTCTCTCTCTCGCAACGCCTCTATTAGAAGAAGAGAGAGACGGAGAGAGAACTGGTCTGAGATTAAAAATAGAGGGCGAGATCTGAGTCTGACCCCTTTCTTCTTTTTTTCCCTTCTGGGGTTTTTTTTGTCTAAATTCGGAATTCGAGATCCCTTCGTTCAAAAAGGGTCGTCTTCTCGTTCCTCCTCTTCCCTCTTTGTGTTATCTATCCGCTTCCATTCCTGGTAATTATTCTTTATGTTTCTGTTTATGCTATTCGTTTATGCGGAATTGATATTTCTGATTCTCTGTTTTTTCGGCTTTTATGTTGTGTAATTTCGTGTGATTGGACTCGATCTTTCATCATCTGGGTGTTATGTTTTGTTATTCCATGCCGTTTCCTTAATTGGGTCATCCCTTTTTGGGTTATCGTGGTCGTGTTCGTGCCGGTTGGTTTTCGTCGGTAATTGTTGAATCTAACGAAGAATTTCCATGGGGGATTTTTGGATGATATTGCGTCGTGTTAATTGAGCTTGTTTCTGGTTTTTTGCTTTTGTCGTTCTCTGGATATTGCTTTTGATACAGGCCTCGATTTTTCTTTGCTGTTATAGATTTGGCATTCTTATTTGGGAGATCTGCTCGTTGGAAAAAGCTGAAATTTCCTTTTTGGTTGGGTTTATTGTGAATTAAAATCTGTTCTAAACGATGCCCTGGTCAATTGATTGTTAATGTTTTGTTTGGATTCTTTCTTTTTAACCAAATGGGGGGTTTTGATATCTCAATTATAGGTTATATTGTTTTTGCCTTGTTGTATCAGGGTCTTTAGTTCCCTGTGCTGGGAGCTATGGGTGTTGAGGTTATTGGATTCGAGATGGTCAAGGGACCGGTGGATTCGGTACCTGTAGACGAAAATTCTGTTTTGAAAAGCAATGAAAATGGAGATTTAGATCAACTGCCTGAACAAAATGCGCCCATAAAGTTTGGTTCTCATGAAGATGAGCCTGTTAAAGAGCAGGCAGATACTCCATCAGGTGCTAACGTTCCGAAAGATGCTGCTGATGAATGGCCTGCACCTAGGCAAATTCATTCCTTCTACTTCATAAGGTATCGGTCCTACGAGGATCCGAATATCAAGGCTAAAATCGATGTGGCCGATAAAGAAATCCAGAAGAGGAGTCAAGCTCGTTTTCAAATCACTGAAGCACTCAAGGCAAAGAGGGTAAGAAAAATGGTCCTGTATGAGTTTTTCGATATATAGAAGATTGGAGCTTTAAATGAATATGGCAGTATAAGTCTTTTTCTAGGGGGCAGCATTTGATAATGAAACAATTTCTTATTTCCTTCTTGTATAAGGTTCCTTTTCTTTAAGCATCATCACTTAAAGAAAAGGTTTTTTTATTTTCTCCCATTTTTATGTGATGACTGCATGTGAAGGGAAATAATCTGATTACAGCATGAGGTCGAACGAAGCCTATATTTAGTTGGAATAGAAGTCAGTTGCTCAAATTCGAAAGGGTTCTAATCCTATACACAAGATATAATTCAAATTTGGAAGGACTATTATTGTCCTCCATTGTCAAGGTTGCTCCGATGGCTTGCATGAAATTCTAGATATGGTAATATTGCTGTCATGAAATCTGAAAGCTCCCAAACCCATGCTAGCATCTTTATGGTAGATTTAGAAGTTCAATCTGTAGTATGACCTTTCATTGTACGTACTTATTTTCTTGTGTTTAATCTTACTACTACTTCCACAGTCGGATCGGGCAGAGTTGATTACTCAGATGAAAGCTCTGAGAGATGACAACCGGCAATTTAAGTCGATTGTTGATGAGAAAATTAAGGAGATTGAACCTCTTAATCAAGCTCTTGGCAAGCTTCGTAATGCAAACAATGGTGGTCGCAATGGTGGTCTATGTTCATCTGAGGAAGAGCTTAATGCTGTTGTAAGTTTCGCTATAATTTCTTAGAAAATATCAAAATCATTAATTTATTTTCCTCTGCATTGACTTCTTCCTCTTGATTGCATTTGGGTTGGCGGCTGCAGATTCAGAGCCTGCAATACCATATACAACATGAGAGTATTCCGCTCTCTGAGGAAAAGCAAATTTTAAGAGAAATTAAACAGCTAGAAGGGACAAGGGAGAAGGTTATTGCTAATGCTGCTATGAGAGCAAAGCTTCAGGATTCAATGGTACATAAAGAAGCTCTCCAAGACCAAGTCAAGGTAAGAAACCGTCAAGTCGAATCCAATTCTGTTTTAGCCTTCATGCCAATAAACTTAATGCAGATGTCTTACAAATCATGCTAATGTAGATTATCGGTGGCGATTTGGATGGAGTGAGGAAGGAGCAACAAGCAGTTAGAGCCAAGATAAAGCAACTTGATGACGCTTTGAAGGCAATAGACAATGATATTAAAAAATTGCAGGATGAGCTAACTGCTGTGACAGAGAAGAGAGGCAGAGCTCATGAAAACATTCAGCAACTTAGGAAAAACCGTGACGAGGGGGTGTGTTGGATTATTTGATCTAACCAATTTCAGTCTAATAACTGTTTACATTGTTCTCTATGAGGCAGTTGGTGCTAGTTCCGGCAGCTGTGATAGAATATTAAATCATCACACCTGAAGGAAATATTTAGCATAAATTTGACAGACTAAATAAGATAATTTGGATTAGATTAATTAGGTGAAAACTGTATAGAAGTACGGAGGATATTGAAAATATGAGTTCAATTAAGTAATGTCCATGCCTTCAGTCCTGTTATTGGAGCACTTCTTGAAAACGCTAGCTGGGATTTGTGTGTTTTGAATGTAACTATTCAATCATAACATGAAGTTTCAGCCAAAACTAAAAATACAGAAAAAAATGTAGAGAAGTATAGAGTTTGAAAATGATGTTTATATATTTCAAATATAATTATGTTACTTTCTTTTAGTATTCATCTGGTCGAATTTTAATCAGGTTTGAAACGCTAATGGGTTTGATTTGATTGTTGTCTGTGTTTTCCAGAATGTCTTCTTTTATCAAAACCGATCGCTCTTGAACAAAGTTAAAGACCTTGCTGCAAAGAAGGACATCAAGGCCCTTGAGGAGCTCTCTTATGAAGAGGTCTGTTGAACTATTTGTTAATCTTATTTACCCAATTGTCCATGCCTTCACTTTTTGACCTTCGAACTTTTGTTGTTTAGGTCGAGAAGTTTATGTCCCTCTGGAATGGTGATAAGGCTTTCAGGGATGACTATGAGAAAAGAATTCTTTCATCGTTAGATGGTCGGCAGTTGAGTCGGGATGGTCGGATAAGGAACCCTGATGAGAAGCCAATAATTGCGCCTGCAGAACTGGCGCCTCCTCAAGCTGAAACAGCAGCAAAACCTAACCTTAAACGAACTAAGGAAGAACCCAAACCAGTTCCATCTGAGACTGTTCCTGCACAGAAAGTTGATAAAGAAATTAAATCCAAAGCTGAAAAGGCATTACCCTCGGAGCAGGAGGATAAAGCTGAGGAGATCCCTGCTTTAGAAAAGTTGTCAAAAGACATCCCTAAAGAAAAAGAAGTTGATGTAGCGAAATTGAAGGAAATGAAGAGGGCTGAGGAAATTGAGAAGGCTAAACAAGCCATGGAAAGGAAGAAGAAATTGCTAGAGAAAGCTGCTGCAAAAGCCTCTCTACGAGCTCAAAAGGAAGCAGAAAAGAAACAGAAGGAAATTATTTACATACATCATATAGCTGTCATTTGTGAACACACTGTTCTTAAGTTTACATCTTGATAATAACACATATTTCTGTATTTACCTCAGGACCGCGAAAAGAGAGCAAAGAAGAAGGCCTTAGCATCTGCCTCTGCTGTTCCTGATGAAGAAACTCCTGCTACTGATGCAGTTGAGGAGGAATCTAAAGAACTGGAACAGGTTAGTGAAAATGCAGAAGCTCCAGTTCCAGCCAAGAATAACGTCGCAAAGGAGATGGGCATCAGGAGCCGGGGCAGGCAAAGAGGGCTGGATTCAGTTCCTAAAGTCATCAGGAAGCGCAAGAAGTCGACCAACTACTATATCTGGGCTGCTCCTGCTGCAGTTCTAGTTCTGGCACTTCTGTTGCTTGGGTACTACTACTCTACTACTCTCTCTAAAAAACTGTGAAGCTAGGAGAGTTAGAAGAGGGAAAAATTTTCTGGTGATGAGCATGCTGAGCTGATGAGGATGATGATGATGAGAGTGGCTTAGAGGATCAGTTTGTATTTTTAATTTAATGTTCTTTAATTTCTGTTTATTTTCATCCTTACTGGGGATGGACTCAACTCATAATGGTTGGCATTTTTAGTCAGGTTGAAACATACATTTGGTTCTTTCAATGTATTTCCAAATTTTGACTTTGATCAACCTCTTTTGCTGTTATATCTTGAGGCCTCAAATTTCCCTTTTTTTTTTGTTTGTAATAGATGAATGGGGCTTGGCTTTTTGCCACTTTACTGTGTTTTCAAACAGTTCGTGCTTGCAGGAGAAGAGGAAATGAAGCTCCACTGACCTTGTTTTCTTGTAGCACAACTCCTTAGGTTTTGTTTTAGAATGTAAACTGGTTTTTGGATGAGTTTTTAGAGGGAGTGTTTGGGAGGGATTTTGTCAAAATACTTCCATTTTCTTTCTTTGGTGATTTTGAAAAATTAATTATATTTAAATTTATTTTTTCAAAATTACTCATTATACCGTCACTTCTAAACACATTCGTGAAATTATAAAGTTAAGTTCATATGATGTGGGTTTACTCGTCTATTATTTGACTGTTTGCTGTTATATAAATTCAAAGTTCTCATATTTATTTCAATTTATTTTAGTTTCTGAATTCAAGTTTATTCTACCTTTAGTTGTAAATCACCCAATTAAGTATCTTTCTTTGAGAGTCAAAAGTTCGGATCTCGAGTTGTACTATGAAAAAACATAACATATATTAGGCATTCATATAGTAATGATTGTTTTTTCGGTCAAGCTTTAGAATTAAAAGTAAGTAAATTTTAAAGTTAAAATAGAGTATAAGAACCAAAAAGATACAAACTTGTAATTGGATTTTTATTTTCCATTAAAAATTAGATTTGTTTTAATATGTGAAATTAGTTAAAGAAGAGAAATATGAAAATGTTTATATAATTGATTTTGGAAATAATGGGAAGAGATATTTACGAAAATGTCCCCAGGCCCACTGGTGGTATTCCCAGCCTCAATCGAACGTTAACGAAAGTTCAAATTCAAATTCATCCTCCAGTCCTCGCTACTCCGCTCCGCCTCCATTTCCGTTCTTCTTCTTCTTCTTCGCCACTACTCCAATGGCTTCCTCCAATTCTTTCTACGCTACGCCGACCAAAACCCCTGTAGAAAAGTCGTCCAGAAAGGCTCAGAGCTCCAACCGGGTAGACGCGTCCGAGTCCAGATCCCGATTCGAAGCCTACAATCGCCTCCAGGCAGCCGCTGTGGCGTTTGGTGAGAAGCTTCCGATCCCTGAGATCGTCGCCTTGGGTGGCCAATCCGACGGCAAGAGCTCTCTCTTAGAAGCCCTCCTAGGGTTCCGCTTCAATGTCCGCGAGGTCGAAATGGGTACACGCAGGCCTTTGATCCTCCAGATGGTCCATGATCCTACCGCTCTCGAGCCCCGCTGCCGGTTTCAGGTCTCATTTAATTCTTGGGGGTTTTGAGTTGTGAGTTGTTCGGATTTGTTGCAGGATTGTATTTGTAGTAATCATGGGCGTACTGATTTGATTTATGGGGTTTAGTTTGATTTTTTAATTATGCGACTTGTTTGTTCGTGGGGAACAGGAGGAAGATTCTGAAGAATATGGAAATCCTGTAGTTTTAGCATCTGCAATTGCAGACATTATAAAGTCTCGAACTGAGGCACTATTGAAGAAGACTAAAAGTGCAGTTTCTTCCAAGCCAATTGTGATGAGAGCAGAATATGCACATTGTCCCAACCTTACCATTATCGATACCCCTGGCTTTGTTCTTAAGGTTTGGTTTAGAGATTGTTCATGTTTGATTCCTTCAACTTGATATCCTTTCTTTTCTTACTCTCAATGATCTATTGGTACTTTTTGGCAGGCTAGGAAGGGGGAGCCGGAGAACACACCGGAAGAAATTCTTTCAATGGTGAAGTCACTCGCAAGTCCTCCCCATCGTATCCTCTTGTTCCTTCAACAAAGTAGCGTAGAGTGGTGTTCATCATTGTGGTTGGATTCCATTCGTGAAATTGATCCAGCTTTCAGACGGACAATAGTTGTAGTCTCCAAATTTGATAATCGTCTTAAGGTACGAACTGACAAACTTTTTAAAACTCATTCCCTTAAAGAAATATTAGATGAGAATTTTATATCATAAAGTTATGACCAATTCCATGAACATGAAACCAAGAAACTGACTGAAATATGTACAGCAGCAGAAATTCAGTGATCTTTATCATATGGGTAAAAGTTTATGATCTTTTCTTCCGCGTGTTTAGGAATTCAGTGACCGATGGGAAGTAGATAAATATTTGAGTGCCAGCGGTTACCTTGGAGATAACACACACCCATTTTTTGTGGCCTTGCCAAAGGACAGAAATACTGTTTCTAATGATGAGTTTCGCCGCCAAATATCTCAAGTAGATTCCGAAGTTCTTCGTCACCTACGTGATGGTGTCAAGGGAGGATTCGATGAAGAGAAGTTTAGGTCTTATATTGGTTTTGGCTGCCTGAGGGAGTATTTAGAATCTGAGCTTCAGAAGAGGTACAAGGAAGCTGCTCCAGCAACTTTGGCTTTGCTAGAGCAGCGTTGTGGTGAAGTTGCATCTGATCTATGTAGAATGGATACAAAAATTCAGGCTACTTCAGATATTGCACATCTTAGGAGATCTGCTATGCTGTATACAGCTTCTATCAGTAATCATGTGGTGAGAAATTCCTTGACGTTGATATTTTTATTGTTGTAGGTTATTATTAACATATATTTGTAATATTTTCTCTGGACTTTTGTATTTGGGTCATCGACATTTCAAAGCTTCAAAATTGTGAATAATAGAACTTTTTCAGCAGTTCACCATGCATCTGAGCTGCAGATTATCTATCTGCTTTTGCTTGAATTTTCTACATCGTGGATTCAATCTATTTGAAGTGTTTGTTTGAAATGTCTGATCTTTTACTTAAATATCTTTCTGTCATACTCATTAACTTAGCCGCCTTCTAGTTCTAGTTTAATAAAATAATCTATACTATTCCTCTATGGTATAGAGCGCATTGATTGAGGGAGCAGCAGATCCTGCTCCAGAGCAATGGGGGAAAACTACTTTGGAGGAACAGTCAGGAAGTGGCAATGGAAGTTGGCCTGGTGTTACATCAGAGGTGAAACCTGCAAACTCTACTCTTCGGTTGTATGGTGGTGCTGCTTTTGAAAGAGTAATGTTCGAGTTCCGATGTGCTGCTTATTCCATTGAGTGCCCTTCAGTTTCAAGAGAGAAGGTAAGAATGACCCGTTATTCAAATTTGATTCATTTTTAAAATCTAACTTTTGCTTAAGCTCCTTTGCTCTATGGAAACAGGTAGCAAACATATTACTTGCTCATGCTGGCAAACGTGGAGGTAGGGGATTAACAGAAGCAGCTGCAGAGATTGCCCGTGCAGCTGCACGATCGTGGCTTGCTCCTCTTCTAGATACTGCTTGTGATCGTCTTGCATTTGTATTGGAAAATCTTTTTGATCTTGCTCTGGAAAGAAATCGTGCCTATGAATCACAAAGTAAATAAACTTTTCCCAGTTTCCCTACATTTATTCACTCTATTTGGCTTTTTTTTAATCTCTTTGTTCTTACTTATACAGCACTTCATTTTTGACTAACCTATAATCATGGGGGAGTCGGAAACTCTATAGTAATGCAGGGAACAATCTTTTATATTCTCTTCCATTTTTTTGGTGAAAAAAACCCTGCATTCTGGTTAATTTATGGTTGATGCCTTCTAAAACTGAGGTTTTGGTTTTCAGATGGGAAGAAGCACTGTAACATGGATGGCTATGTTGGTTTTCATGCTGCTTTAAGGCATGCTTACATCCGGTTTCTGAAGGATCTTGCTAAACAATGCAAGCAACTACTTCGTCACCACCTCGATTCTGTTACAAGCCCATATTCACTTGTCTGCTATGAGAACGACTTTGAAGGAGGCTCTTTCCAGAAAATCAATCGGGCCCCTGCAGGTTTGTTTTCATTTGAATTATCTGATTCTGGAGCAGTATCTCATGATGAAACGATGAAGGATCAGGAGAACATACCTCCAGAAAGGAACATACAGCAGATAACACCAGGAAAAGGTACAGAATCTAGAGAAGCCCTTCGAGAGTGCCAAATCACTGTTCCGGAGACTCCATCACCGGAGCAGCCTTGTGATGCTGGGTATGGAGTAAAGAAGGAATTTGGGAATGGGATGGATATTGGAGTTCGGAAAAGGGCTTCACGAGTGACCAGAACTTCTAACCGGATAAGCGGTCAAGATGGTGGGGGAACTTTATTTGGTAATGGTGATGGCAGTTCAAGATATAGCTCAGCCTACAAGGAAATTTGCTCATCCGCAGCACAGCATTTTGCCCGGATTCGTGAAGTTCTCATAGAGCGAAGTGTGATGTCTACATTGAATTCTGGATTTTTAACACCTTGGTAAGCTGACTATTATACCCAAATTTGTTTGAAGTTGTTAGATATTTCAATGTTTTCAATAGGGTTTAGAAATATAATATGATTGTGGGGCTAAAACTGAAACTATTTGATTTTCTTCGAGAAAGAAACCCCACAAACAAATGATTTAACTTTTGTTCTTATATGTGGCGATTTGCAGTCGAGAAAGACTGGTAGTGGCACTTTGTTTGGAATTATTCGCCGTGAATGACGAGAAATTCACAGACATGTTCGTAGCTCCGGGTGCTATTGAGGTACTTCAGAATGAAAGACAGTCTCTCCAAAAGCGTCAAAAGATACTACAGACATGTTTGAATGAGTTCAAAACTGTAGCTCAATCACTTTGTTGACGGTTCAATGGACTTGAATTAAGGCTATTCTTCCTCACTTCTAAAGAATACCATAATATTTGCGTCCCTGGCGGCACAATACCATAATATGTGAAGCTTGTATTCTCTTCTTGAGATACTTCAGAAAGGCAATCTCTCCTGAAGCATCAGAAAGATTATAAGAATGTTTGAATGAGTTTTAAAGTGCAGCTCAATCACTTTGTTGGCTCACTTGACCTGCATCAAGGCTATAAACTCCCTGATTTCACTTATGAGAGCATCGCATTTTTTTCGTAATTGGATTCCGCCCAATGTAAGTGTGTATTCTCTTCCTGTTTAGGCTTCTCTTTCCTTTAAACATTGCCTGATGTGTACAATAGCTTGCATGATTGCAATTGCTCAGCTGTTGTTGATTGTACTAGAAGTCTTGAAGTGCAAACTAGATGGCTACGCAAGATGAGAGATACTTTATCTGTTAACTTATTTAGTTGTACATTCACCGACATATGTTAAATTGTCATGGAATTCTAAAGCTTAAGTTGATGGATTACGGTAAATCTAATTACTAGTTCATACTGATATTGTGTTTAATGGTCTCATCTGGGTCATTCTAGTTTACAATACCAACCATAACTAGTTGATAGTTTAAGTGATCTGATCATTCTTTAAAGAAATCTATCACAGTTTATAGGAATCCGTCACAGTTCCTTTTCTTGCACTCTTTTTTGTTATCCTATTTTTTGACAAACGGGGTTGATCACCACTCAACCAAAAGTTGGAAGTCAAAAGGACGAAGTTAATTAATTCTTGCATTGGAAAAACTGAATGCCAATGCAAACTTTGCTCATAAGGTCTATGGAATGCTTAATTTTAGGAGGCTATGGTCTAGTTGTTTGGCTGTCTTTGTAAATGCTGATGGTGGAAGTTGCAAGTTTGTTCTTCCTCATTATTAAAGCTGAATTTCCTCTTCCACCATAAACCTCTATTTTTATTTCTACTAATTAATGTTTTATTTAATGCAAATTTGCTTATAGATTTATGATTCCAAAATTGTAAGAACTATGTTTTCCTGCCTCTTAAATCTTAACTAGGTTAAGAACAACAGTAGCTTGCAAATTTTGTTTTTGGTTTTAAGAAATTGGCTGGGATTATAAAATTGTTTACAAATTGTAAGTTGCAAAAGAAAGAAATTTATGATTACTAAACAAATTGTAAAAAATTGAAATTGAAAATGAAAATAATTTTTATTTATTTATTTATTTTTATCAAATCAGCCCTAACCTTAGTCTTTCATTATAATTACTAAACAAAAGTCAGATTCTCCTTGATGTAGACTTCAAATTGAATGTAATAAAGTAAGGCCTCAAATTGATCAATTATCTAAGGAGAATAATGTCCTATGTGTCAACATTTTTCTTAAATGATGAAAATGATGAGCATTCTTTTATTTTTTATTAAAAAAGTGTGGAGTGAAAATTTGAACTTTCAATTTACGAAGCAAGTTGTTGAGCTATACTACTATTGACGATAATTAAAATTTTTTTTTACACAATAATATCGAAGAAGCCAACAAAAATGTTCTTTATAAACAAACTTAAATTAAAAAACTAAAAACTAAAAAAACTAAAAACAAAATAGTTTCCAATGATCTATCTTCATCTCTAAAATATAAATATCCATATTATCAATTCTATTTCAGGACAATTTCATTAATTAGTTTGAATATATATAATACATTGAAAGTCTTTAACATTGGAAGTGTCAAAAAATAAGAATTGTTGTTCACTTCCACCTATATATATATATATATACTCAATTATATCCTAATTAAGATAAAAGAATAATGAAAAAGAAAATGATAGAAAATATGGGTTGGTCTAGAATATTAAAGTCAAACACTATAATATTTTTCAGATGTTGCTCATGTCAACAACCTCTTACCTTATAGCCAACCAAACAAATAGAAATAGGTGGTATAGAAAGCAAATAAAAAAAAATGGTAAAAAAAAGGAGTGATTTAGTCCATAAACTTTAGTTTGTTACGATTTAATTCTCATACTATAAAATTTGTAACAATTTTGTTTATGAACTTTAATAGGTAACACTTTAATCATTATAGTTTAAAATTTGTAATGATTTAGTTTGAAAAATATTGTTGAGGTTTAATGAGATTTCTTGTATACGTTGAGTAGGGACCAAATACATAAACTACAAAGACTAAATCATTATACAATAAAAAAAATCAATATGTAATTTTGATGAAAATTTTTATAATAGAGATTAAATTGTTACATATTAAAGTTCGAAAACTAAATTGTTACAAATTTAAAAGTTTAATAACTAAATCAAGTTAAATTGTTTTTAATTAAAAAATTTTGAAATTTTCATCCACATTGTATAGTAGCATTGAATAGTGGTCCACAACCACCAATTTGAAAAAGAATTAAGTAGTCCACAACATCTTAATTAATATTTGTAAATTGATTTCAATCAGTATTCCTAATTAACCCTATAGTTAATTATATTTATCATTTGACAGTATTACATTTGGCATTATCGAGCCGATAAAATTAATCAATCAATCAATTAATATTGTTTTCTAAGTGTGGGTGAGCCAATAAATTATGAGACCACTAAGTTTGGAAATTCTCTAAGCCAAGAATAAAGAGAGGTGGGTAAAATATCATTTTTAAAAACAATTTCCTCTTAGGGCAAAAAACTACTTTCGAAAGTAGTTATAAGATGGAAAAATTAATAATAATAAAAAAAAAGATATAGTATTTTACCAATAAAATATGGGAAGGGTTGGGTGGCAAAAATCTTTTATATATTTTAAAAAAATATGTCACCCGTTTTTTAAAAATTTAAAATATAATACAAATTTTCACTTATATCAGTATTAGCAGTATATCAGATACTCATAATATCAGTAGTATATCAATAGTATATTAGACACTTATATCAGTAGTATATCACATATATTTATCATATATATTACAGATATATTACAGATGTATATTATTGGTAAAGTTGTCATTTTAAAATTGAACCTTCGTTTTTTTTTATTTAAAAAAGGCGCTATATTTGAAAAAACTAAATATGGTTGCTATTTTGTTAATTTTATCAAATGTTTTTGTCATATTTGCAATTGCCCCTATAAAATATAGAAAAGATAATTAATCACATTTCAAAGTTGAAGGTCTGAATCTTTACTCTACCCGATATCTAACTATTTATTTAATTTTCTTAACCATACGAGAAGTTAATCTTTTAGTACAACAAAGGTGGGGATGGAGATTTAATTGACGAACTTTAAAAAAAGAGCAAGATATTTTAACCGCTTAATTATATTTATATTGGCACGATTCATTCTAAAAAGAGAATTAAATAATAGCATTTCTAGAAGCCTCTCCACCCCATTATAAAAAAGAACAAAAATATAAATTTGCATGATTAAAACCATCTTTCAATCATCACAAGAAACAAAAAAAAAAAAATGAAGAAAGAAAATGACCCACAAAAATATATAATCACATATCTAATAGGATAGTAGGACTATGTCAATGTTTGAAAAGAACATAAATTTCTATTAATTTGGACTGCAAACCAACATATTTATGTTATATTATAAAGTTAATTTTTGGTAGCCAATATCCAAGTGGTAGGCACTACCCACCAAAATGGACTGAAAGAAACTCATTCAAGTTTGAATAAAATAAAAAGGCTATATAAAAGTAGAAAAGTCTTCATCCTTTTTTGGACGATAATGTCATTTTAGTTATAATAACTTAATTTTTACCCAAATAATACTCTTCCCATTCACCAAAAGGCTAAAGATATGAAAAAGTAAACCAAACCATAAATCGCTTGCTATATTAACGGATCAAGCTAATTAAGCTTTACGAAAATAAAGTACGAGAATATAAAAGATAACGTATGAACCCAAAATTTGAGTAGGAATTTGAAGTTGATACTTGATGGCCTTGATGCTGCATCAACAGGCGAAATCTTGATTCTGAATCTTAGTTCAAATCATGTACCTGCAATGTTACATCAAGAGCGTTACATGAAGTTAAAAATTTATATCTAAACTTAGTCATAAACAATTAATAAATATATGATTATTTTCCAACATATAAATTATGAAGTTTGGTCAATAGAAAGATAAGTTGATGACTAATATAGGAATATATCAATCTACAAACATGAAACAATCAACCATAGATTATTAGCCAAAATAAGAAAAAAAGGCATAATATGAAAGAAAAAATAATTAGAAATAAAAGAGTCTAAAATAATTGATATGGAAATTTTTTCCTTTGACTTTGCAAAAGAAAAAAAAATGATAAATTTTTTTGAACAAGTTGGTCCCATATTCCTCCAGCCCATCCTTTTTGAAAATCTACAATTAGATTCTTCAAATTAATTAATTAATAAATGGCACATTATAAATACAATTATATTAATTAAATACTGTTTGGTTTGATTGTAAGAGTAAAAGAGAAAAGGTTTGAATTTAAAGAATGAAAGAAAAAATAGTAGATTGTTGTCAAATTAAAAAACATAAAACGTAGAATTAAAAAAATGGGTCACAATATTTTATGCAATAAATTTCATGGAATAGTCTCATTTTCAGGAAAAAAAAAAAAAGGAATGGTAAATATGTAATTATAGTAAAAAATTTCGTAGTATATATTTTATTTATATTGAACTCGTGAACCTCTAATAATTATCATTTATTTTTATCTTTTTGAAACAATAATTATGGGTGCGTGAGCAATTTGGTTCAAATACAATTTAGGCAAAAAGTGATATAGAATAGAGATATGATTATCCAAATCTAAACATAGCACACCAGTTTAAGTCTCCTATCTTCGATTAAAAAATCGTGAATTCGAATCTCTACCCGATATGTTATATTAAAAAAGAAAAAAAATGCATATAATTATTGTGGAAGTTATTGATACCTGTACTGTATGAAGTAACATCTTACTATGCGAGTATGAACTTTGAGCCTACTAATAAGTTGCACCAAGTTGGTTTCTCGAGCTTAATAAAATGCATAGAGATTACGTACTTTTACGAAAGTGGGACTCTGCATTTTATAAAAAGACTATTGCAAATGACGCTATGTAATTAAATGTATCTGTCATTTAGCGGATCTTCTGTCGATTGTTAGTAGATTATCCGTCAACTAAAATGACATTCGGTCAACTATCAACAGATCTTCCACGGGCGTAACCTCCCCATTTTCTCAGTCCAGCTTCACTTTGCATTATGCACAGTTGGCCACTCCAACCTCATCCTCAACATATCCGAGTTGTGATCAAATTACCCATGTTTCAAGACGAGAGGGGCATATGTTTAATTTATCTTTGATTGATTTCACCTCTACCCACAATAAATCATAAGAATCATGATACATTAGATATAAAACTAATGATTAATTCAAATATGATCAAGTAAATCGTAATAATTATGTCAATTTGAGTATAATACTTATTGATGTTGGGGATGTGGATAAATTTGTGACTAAATAATATATATGGGGGTTTTGGTGGGGCCGGCGGATCCTACAAAGTACAAAGTAAAAATTAGAGAAAATATCAAAGCAAAGACTTTGCCTTTGTAATTTTGTCTTTTGCATTCTCTCTGCATTAAAACCTAACATTTCTGACACACTATTTTAGTTTTTAATTATAATGTTTATTTTAATTTTGGCCAATAAGTCAAGCCGGCCAACATTTTAAAAACGTTTTTTTTTTTTATATAATTTTTTTAATTCACTTAAAATCTTTTTAAAATAGCACATTCTCTTTTCTTGGAAACTTGGCAAAGTTGAACCTACGCAAGGAAAGCATTAAGTCCGTATCCGTAAGATGTCAGAGTATTGACCACTCTTAAATATTTGACAATTCAAAGAGAAAAAGGTAAAATAAATAATTAGAAAAATAATGACTTATCAGATATTCAATAGCAGTTAATATAAAAACATATTATCATCGGTAATGATCTTAATTTCCATATTATATAGTTTTCTTAACTGTGTTTTGTCAACCATTGGTGGCTAGGATAATTTTTCTACTTTTGAGACGATAATAAGTGTTTTATCAACTGAATTATGTTCGAATGGACTCTTATAAAACACTTTTCTATCGTCAAAAAAATATTGTTTATATATGTAGGTGGACAACAGACGAAAGTTTTAAGAAGGGTAAAAAAATTTGTTTTAGCCCATTGAAAATTATATTAGCTAAAAATAGCCCAAATTAGTTAAATGAGTGATTTTTCTTTAGTTAAAATAAAAATAAGTGCGAGGATCTCAATATCTTATTTTTAGAACAAATGTAAACTACGTTGATGTGTAGAGTAATGTCGTTCAAATTGATCGATGTTTTTCATTATAGCGTATAAATATCGATGAAATACAAATATATATATAACGTCACTAATGTGAATATAGATACTAACAACAAAGTGTTATTGACTTAAAAAGTTTGAATTGTTTATTTATTAATTTAAATGTTTCTTTTTAGAACATCTATCGACATTGATATTTGAATCAACATTCTCACGTAATCGGAAGTTTTTGAAAGTTTGTCCACATTGATATTTTAGTTTACATATGTGAGAGAGATGTTGTGTGGGTGGAAGGAGGGAGGAGAAGACAAAATGATGATGAGGTGTGGCCTAGAAAAAGGGCATTGAAAAGTGAAGGGAAAGTGGTCCATAGACCACGTTCATTTTCAAAGAAAATATTTAGTTCTCTGAGGATAAGGAACAATCTTATTTTTAGCATAATTAAATGTTTATTTTATGGGGGGTGAGAATAAAATTTAGTTCTACCTTAAGTATTTTTCAATTTTTAATACAGTACTTCTGAAGTATCGCACACAAGTAAAATGAGAGAGATTCATATACTTATATATTTATTTATGTAGTATAACAACTTTCTCATATTGTCATTAATGAGCCTTTTGAAATCACACTCTCGAGATGCAATTATTACTCAAGACTTTTGTCCCAACTTATCTCCACCCTCTCCCTCTCGAATGCAATAAATTTCAAGCACCATTGTAACTAACAAAATTATTTGAGTTTATAGAAGCTACGGATCTACTATTTTTTTCTCTAAGTCGGAGGTTCGAATTTCATATTTTATATTTAAAAGAGTTTAAACTATAAGATCTCTCCTCACAAAATTATCCCTTAAAGGTCTTTCTTTGAAAAGGATGCGATAAATGGTACATTATAGGATGTGCTAAATGATGCACTAAAAAATACACTAAAGTTAGGCAAAAAATGAGCTATATATGTTGGTAGAGATATTTTAACATGACATAAGAAGGAAATAGCGTTGCCCAATAGCGCGGCCATAGCACGATCCTTGCATGACCAAGCGCATCCATATGGCTATGAACAACTAAGATAAATATTATCTTGTGCCTAGTACCCCACCAGTTCCGAAAGTTTAAAGATTGGGACTGCTTCTACGACGATAGATAGGGGTCAGGTTTGTTTGGCATCTATGCTCCGTGCCCTCCAAATAGTATGAGAGCCTTTCAGCTAGTACTGCTCACACTCCTAGATCTTCACGGCACCTCCCCCATACCACATCTCCTATAAATAAAAAGGACCTGTAACCTTCCAAGTTAAATCATTTCTTCTCAAGCCATTCTTTACTTCTCTCCTCTTAAGTTCATATACTGACTTAAGCATTGGAGCGTGGTACGCCGGCACCATGTCGACATCCACTCACCTTCTCTTTTTGTAGGTCGTTTTCGCCTCAACTTCCAAAACCAAGATCTCGTAAAGACTATAAACTCTCTCGGTCTTCCAAACAACAAGATCTCATCATTTCCATGTTCACAACCTATCGGGTCTTGGCTTCTCCTAACCAGACCCACTCTCCTTGATCACTTGGCGGTCGTGGTTCACCGACTCTCAATCCGACCAACTTCCCAAAAATTGCATCAATAATGTATTTGTTGAACTAAAAAAGAAATTGAATGGTAGATTTTTATTTAAATATTGAGTGGGAGTTGAAAACATATGATTCTCTAGGGAAGCTGGTAAAATGATTAGAAATTAGGGGCGAGCGAACAAGGAACTGATAATTGTCCTCCTTCATTTTGTATTGATTGTTTATACAATTTATTTATTATTTTTTTTTTACTTTTAAAAATTAAGTTTATAAACCATATTTCGAACGTAATTATTTGTTTTGTTATCCAACTCTTTGAAAACGTTTTAAAAATATAAGTCAAAATTAAAAAATTTTAAAAAATATATAGTTCTTAAACTTTTGTTTTTTTTTCCTTAAGAAATGTGAAAAAAAGAAACCAAATAAATTGCTAGGATGAAATAAGAACTTTTCACGACAGGGAAAAAAAAAGAAATCATATCAAATAAGGGCTAAAAGATTTTAGAGTTTTCTTCTGATTATCATGGTTGAATTTTTAAAATAAAAAAGATAGGTTATAAAAACTGTCAAATCACCATGGTTGACTCATTAGTCCAAAAGAGCTAAGGTTAATTAGGAGAAAATAAGTTCAAAATCCACGATGGTCACTTTACCTAAAGAATAATTAGTAGTCTCGATCAAATATAATATTTCTATGAAAATATAATGGAAAAGAATTGATATTTTGAGCTCCCAAGAACCCTAAGCTTACTTTATCATATTGGAGAAATCTTTTATTTATTTTATCCAAGTGATTTACAGTCATTCAATAATATTATATGTGTAATATATATATATGTAGGGATTTAATTACATATTATGGTTGGTAGGGAAAAGATAATGAGTGTGTATGGACCTTTGATGGTGCTTTTGGACTAGCCTATATGAGTGAATCAAATCATTGATATTTTAACCTCTAACAAATCCATCACTTGACATTATTGTAGATTTGTGTTATTAATTTGGGCTCCACGTCTTTGCATTTTCATCCCCATGATCATAGAATTTTGGAAACAAAAGGTTTATAAAATCAAATTACATGATTGGTAGAGTATCGTATTTTGGAGAAAACACACCATGTAAATTCAATCATCGTATTTATAACGATTACTTAGTTAGATGTTAGATATTGATTAACAACTGATGTCCAACAAATAAGGAAAATCACTCGAGTTGTTCAGTCAATATGAACTTAGCTCAACTGGTTAAGACACCTATTTCTGACTTTAAAATTCTCATCTCCACGAGTTGTTGGGATTAAAAAAAAAGACACTTGAGTTGTTCAATGATATAGATATATATATAGCGTTTACTAAAGTAATGATAAATTAAGTACATGATGATAAAGGAAGAGTAGAGAATTCATAGATTATAAATAGAAAGTAATTATACCTCAAACAACTTTGTGTATGATATTTAAAGAGGGCGTTTGCTAAAATTTAAGAGAACCCTAATGTGGTAGAATTCGGGATCACGTAGGCCATGAAGTAGTGGAGAATGTTGTTTCGTGACTCAAAAAATCTTATAGTTAGACAAGCAATTAATAACATAAGGCATAAGTATTCATTTAATTTGTTGAGCTAGTGAAACTCTAGACGTGATTGTTGAGTGGTGGGTAAGAATTTCTAATACAAGATATATGAGGGAGAAAAAAGTCAACCTGAACATAACCAAACAATCAAAGAAGTGACAACACTTTGAAATAATTTTAATTCTCATATTTTGATATTGAAATGATTCCAATCTTAATTTTGACTACCAAAACCAAACAATGCCTTCTCTTTCTTTTCAAATATACAAATGGAAGGGATTGGATTCCAAGTGCTTTTTCTTCTTTTTTTTTTTTTCTTTTTTAGTATTAAGAATGGAAACAAAATTAAGAGCCACTAGCTAATATGGATGTGGGAATAAACATATTCAGAAATTTGGATTTGACAATGCTAAAATTTTGGGAATCTAATGGGATTTCCCTTACTATATGCAAACACTTATTTTTGGAACAAGAACATATTCATATTCAATACATAGTGGCAACAATCTCCTTTTTTTTTTTTTTATAAATAAATTGTATTTTTCATATTCAAATTAAATCTACCAAAGCCACGCATCAAAATATATCCTAATACTAATTGGATTGAGATTGAAGATATATATAAGAAGAAATCTCCAATATATGTTAATATATGTTAACCACTTGAACGACGATGATTAATCTATAACTTAGATTATACAATACCACTTTTATTGCTTGACATTTAATGTTATGTGAGTTTTGTACTTGATTTTTGCATCTCAAGTCATGAAGGTTAGGTTTAAAAAATGATGTCATGGACAAAACTTTGCTTCTAAGAATCACTTATCAATTTCACCCTAAAAATGTCAAAGTTTGACCATTTAAAAATACAAAATTCAGCAATCATTTTCTGGATAAAGACACCATCCTTGTAAGAAAAATGATATAAACAAAAATGAGTGATAAAAGTGAGAAAAATAATTTCAAGTTATTCATGAAGTATATCATTTATCGTACGAATAATAGGATGTGCCTATATACTAGACGCCTACACGAGGGACAAGGTAAGGTACCTCTAGTTATCTTGTAGATCCTATAAAATAAGGACATCGAGGTTGATTCATGAATTTTCTTCTTACCAATATTGAAGTTTGCTTAAAATTAAAGAAAAAAAAAACAAAAGAGTTCAAGAATGATATGTCAAACTATTCACACGAACGGGCTATTTTGACCCTATACTAGATGGCTACACTAATGTCAAGTCATCTCTAGTGATTTTATACATAGTTTCTATACAGTAAAGACGATGAGATCGATTCATGAATTTTTTACCTACCATCACATTTTGCTTWAAAAAAGAAAAAAAAATTGATTTGTCAAATCATGTTCTCTAAGAATGGTAAATCAACAGAACTCTAAAAAGTCATCAACTTCAGTTACCATTTATGTAAATTCCATACAAAATTTAAAAAATAAAATAACTTTAACTTCTAGCAAGTAATTCGTTTAGTTCAAATCGAAAAAACTGTTTCTTTTTTTTGCAAAAAATAATAATAATAATAATAATAATAATAATAATAAAGTTTGTTGGACAGATTCTTTATTTGGTTTAATTATAAATTTCATCCTTATAATTTAGACCTAATTTTAACTTGGTTTCTAAAAATTTATTAAAATCTATCTTCTTCCATTTTCTACTCAAACCTAAATGTTAATGTAGTCAAACCAATATAATTAACCAAATAAAAAACATCAGTATTCCAATAGGGAAAAATAGCGTCAAAACAGTACGACAGAGACACCTTATGAAATTAAAGGATCAAATTTAAAATTTTAAGTTAAAAAATATATTAAGTTAAAGTAATAATTTAATTTTTAAATTTTAATCCGAAACGATTTAGTCATTTTTAAATTGGTAACAATTTAATCTGTATAATTTACAATTTGTCACAATTTAGTCTTATTGTGAAAATTCTTATCAAAATTAAGTTTCGAGTTTTATCATACAACGATTTAGTCTTTGTAATTTATAAAAATACATTTAGTCCCTCGTCAGTTTAATCGAACTACAAATATAAGAAACTGAACAAAAATTTTCACGATAGAAACTAAATTGTTACAAATTTGAAATTATAGAAACTAAATAATGGTTACATATTAAAGTTTGAGACTAAATCGTTACTCCAATAAAAATACACGAATCAAAAAATATTTTTTAATCAAAATTTTAAAATTCCAGCATCCCAACGGCATTAGGCAGACACATAGACAAACAAGTCCTTCTGGCCAGGGGCTGTTAAGTCAAAGCCTACTTCTGCTTTTCTTTTTCTTTACCAAATATTTCCCATTATTATGATTTATGCCCATCCCTCCAAACATAATTATTATTTCTTTTTCTTTTTTTTATATATAAATTAACAAAGAAAAAAAAAAGAAAATTCTTGGTTCCTTCCTTCCTTCAACCAAATAAATGCTATCCTCTTGTTCCAATTCCATGGACTGTTGGGCATTTGCTCACCAGCCAATCACACCTCAAACCCTTTCATTTTATTTTGTTTTTCTTAATCTATCTCTAAAAAAATATATTCCTTTTAAGTTGACAAAAAATAGAATATTTTTTGTTCAAGTTCCCATAAATAGTTCCTTAATAAAATAATATGTATAAATTAAAGTCTCTTCTAGAACGGTCTAAAAAGCCAAACTTACATTTGTTACGTGAGTTTGTTTATTCAAAAGTATAACTTTTCTACTGACAGTATAAGTCATTCTTTCAGGAGACATCAAAAGTTCCTATATTAAACTCATTGAAAAATTTGAACTTGAGACGTCTCATCTATTGTGACAAAGAGATTAAAGTCTTTGTCAACTGAACTATCCCTTGGGATATGAAATTACCTTTTGTAATACATATTAAGCATAAACTCCAAACGAACCCAAAACTCACTAATTCTAAGCTTTTGGTGAGACCAACATGATATATTTTCAAAAACCTATTTTTCCAATAGAAGACCAAAAGGGTAAAATTCCCTCTTCTTCAAACATGATGAACATCTTCTATTTGGTTTACCTTTCAAACCAAAACTTCCCCTAAACCAACTTTAAATATGAAAGAAAAGAAAGAAAGAGGAAAACTTCAAAGTTTCAAACCCCACAAGAATAAGAAAGTGAAGACTTAAGAGAGAGAGAGAGAGAGAGGCAGAAGACAACAAAAACATTGCATACACAAGCAATAGCCTAAGGCTAAGCAACTTTTTTCCAATTTTTTTGCTCCTCCTCTCCCCCCTTTTCCCTCATCAAAAGCCTTGTTTTTCACTCTTTCTCCCCTCTTCCTCCAATCAAAAACCTCTCTCTCTCCTTCTTTTTGGCCTTTTGAACTGCTAAAACAGAAGAAGAAGAAGAAGAAGAAGAAGAAGAAGAGAGTAGAATTTGTTTGTTTGTTGTTGCAATACAGAGATACCCATCAATGGAAATCTCTTCCTCTTCCTCCTCAAGACTCCATGAGAGGGAAAAAAACCCTTCTTCCCCAAATAACTCTCCCAACAGCTTCAGCGCCTCCAACAATGGCGGCCTTCTCCCCCACAACCCTAAACTCCTCCCCAGATCTGAATCCAACCCTTACCCCACCACTTTCGTTCAGGCCGATTCCTCCAATTTCAAGCACGTCGTTCAAATGCTCACCGGCTCCTCCGATTCCCCCAAGCCTCCGCCGCCGTCGTCTCACGACCCCTTTCAATCCTCCAAGAGCTTCGCTATTCCTCCGATCAAGACGGCGCCCAAGAAACAGCAGAGCTTCAAGCTCTACGAGCGCCGGAATCACCTCAAGAACAGCCTCATGATCAATACCCTGATTCCTAATTTCGCCGGCGTCGGTGCCGGTGCCGGTGCAGGCGCGTTTTCTCCTCGGAACGCGGAGATTCTGTCGCCGAGCATCCTTGATTTCCCGTCTCTGGCGCTGAGCCCTGTGACGCCGTTGAACGACGACCCCTTGTTCGAGAAATCCTCGTCGTCGCCGTCGCTCGGGAGCTCGTCGGAGGAGGAGAGGGCGATCGCCGAGAAGGGGTTTTACTTGCATCCGTCGCCGATGAACACGCCGAGGGCGGCGGAGCCGCCGCAGCTTCTCTCTCTGTTCCCCGAGACATCGCCTAGGGTTTCCGGGTCGTCGTCTTCCTCGTAACTAAACAAGGGTTTGTTTGTAGAGATTCGAAACTTTTTTCTCCTTTTTTGATTGATTTTAGATAGAGAATCGTCTCGTCAATCAATTGGGTGTGGATTTGAAATTGGTTCTCTGAGAAACAGAAAAAAAGCAGAGTCATCTTGCTTTGAATTTTCACTGTACAATCTGATGAGAAATCCCATCGAAAATCGCAGAGTCCTCTTTTTTTATCTCCATTTTTCTTCCTCTATTACTCGTTTTTGGTTTCAATTTCCAGCAATTTTCTCTTCCTTTCCATTTTCCGGGAAAGTGGGTGAGAAAATTTTGATCATCAGTTCCATTCCCAAATCCCACCCTCCACAGAACAGAGAGAATGTGAGAAGTCAATAAATTAACCATTGGAAACAGAGAGTTTTGAGTTTTTGTTGAGAAATTTTGATGGTGGGTCTGAATTAGAAGGATGCATTAAACATGGTGGAGATCCATGAGGAAGATGGTTGGAAGTTCCACTCAGTGTTTGATTGATTTCTTTGTTCTACAAATGGAGCTGTAAATACTGTTGCTTTTTCTTTCTTTGTCTTTTCTGTTCTAATTTACAACCTTTTTTTTTCATCTCTAAATTTTCAACCTTCAATCTTTTAGAACAGTAAAAAGTGTTTTTAACCCATTTGAAGAGCGTTCGRTCAAAAATTCTAAGATTGAAAAAAACCAAACTCTTGCTCTYTTTCTTGGTACATAGTTTATGAATGTCGGGCTAAAATGGAAATAGTGTGGATGTGAACAATTTATTTAAGCTATTTTTTATTTGACTTGTTAACAACAAATTCTTAAGAATAAAATTGCTTTCATCTAAGATTTAGATGCCTCATGCGTATCGAAACGCTGGATGATAAATCTTGTCGAAAGAAGTCAAAAGTTGAATGAAATTTTAATCATAGCTGTAAGGATGAGAGGCGAAAAGGCAAAACTTRTGTGGTAAGGCGAAGATTCAAATATTTCAAAACTGGTTGCCTATTAAATTTCTCAAAGGAAAAACAAATTACSAATCAAATTTCAAAGTGGGTAACAACCATAATTCAAAGTCAATTGTTGTTGTTTTGAGTCTTAGATGTCATGGGAGTTGCCAAAATTTTAATCAATCACAAACTTGTTAATAAGTTTCTCCAATTAGATTCATTCCAAAGGGTTGGGTTGGAGATTTAGGTTTTGTTTGGCAAAATTAAATACAAAGTGGACAATATGAGCTGTGTGTTCACATGACACTATTTTGGGATTTACTTGCCAACTATTAATGTATATATATATACTTTTTTGGTTTATGATTCGAGGATAAATTTCTATTTGATTCTTACGTATCAAAATCTTTTAATTTAATTAGTGAAGTTTCGAAAAYGGTCTATTGGAGTATATGACATTACTTTCCATCAATGGAAAGATGACAGGTTAWTTGTAAGATTTAAGTACTATTTTAGTCTTTCTACTTTCGACTATTTCATTTTTGTTTTTTTACTTTTAAAAAGTCAGTTTTAGTCTAAGTAAACATTTTGGTCCTATTTCATGCAAAATAAAATTATTTGATACAAATTTATGGCTATATTTCAAGAAATTTAGTGAGTATAATGTCATGTTAAAACTGTGATAGAAAGATGAAATAAAAATAAAAATGAAGGGACCAAAATAATCATTTTTTAATAGTGATCAAAACGAACCTTTCGAAAGAACATAAATTAAAATGAACAAAAGTTGAAAGTAGAATAACCAAAATAGACGTTTTTAAGGTATTGAGACCAAAATGAAAAACCAAATCTAAATTTATTAAGACCGAAATAGTATTTAAACTTAATTTAAAATTAGTTTTAATGCTAACAGGCAGAAACTAACTATTTTATAATATAATATTTTACCCAATTTTTCTTTTAAATAAATAAATTTCTCTCTCTCTCATTTTTTATGTGTACCACTTTATAATAAGAGTAAAATAAATGGTTAGTCAAAATGTATTCCAATACAARATGGAAAAAATGACAATCATTGAAGTTGGAACATGTAACTAAGAAACATTCTCATTTGTCAAAAGATGTTGAGAGAAGAAAAAAAGCAATGAAAAATAAATAATTTAAGAGAGAGAGGGAGAAGAAGAAATGATAAGAGTGGAGATTGTTGAAAAAATTCAAAATTCGCAAAAAAAGAAAAAAGAGATAAAAAAATGAAAAAAAGGAAAAAAAAAAAAGTGGAGACAGGCATGTGGTGCCAAAACATAGTTGGAGAATACGTGGCAAAGTCCTTTCCAAGTCCCCCCTTTTTTTGTCTCCCTCTCAATGCCACTAAAATCCATCATCCCATCTTCATTCTTCACTTATTTTCCATTTATTTTTTAAAATATTGCATTATAAATTAGGAGACGAAGATTCGAATTTACCACTCGTAACATAGGAGGAGTACATATGTAGAAATTTTATTTTCTTTAAGTAAAAAACATTTTGGTCATTGGAATTTGAATTTGGTTTCTATTTTGCTCCTTTTTTATCATTGAAATTTAAATTTAGTTTCTATTTAATTATTTAGTTTGAAACGTGACATATTTGATCTCTGAATGACCGAATTGAAATTAAATTTAAATCTCAAGGACAAAAGATTATGATTTTTTAAATTCAGAGGCCAAATAGAAACAAGTCCAAACTTTAAGGACCAAGAATGCATTTTACCATAATTTTTATTTTTTAATATCCTTTTTTAAGGAATATTTTATCAATCATAAAATATCTCTTAGGGCATAGCTAAGTCCAAATCTAAATCACATATTTTATACTTTTCATAACCTAATCACACTTAGACTATTAGATGTTAATTTATGAGACATGTAATTAATATATTAATTCTACCTTTCTAAACTCACTCTTTTTACTATTGAGAAAGGCAAAAAGGAAGAAGGAAAAATATCCATCCACACTTGTGAAAAAACAATTGAAAGAGGAAATTAAGCCAAAAAGAAAGAGCTTTCTCCCAATGAGTGACTTTTGGTAGAATATTGCATTATTTCCAATAATGTAATTGGTTGGTTAAACTCTCTTATAGAATCCCTCGTTAAAAGAGAGAATTATAGCATTAGAGTAACACATTAAGGATGGCTTGTGAGCTCAAACTTATCTTCATTTAGGCTCACTAGGTACAATTCACATACCAAGTTAGAAAAATTCATTGAATATAGCTCCCTTTGATTGAGGTCGGTCCCTAACAATTGAATGAGATCATACGTCAAACTAGAATCATATTTTCAATTCGTGCAATGTAATTCATTCTTTATTTGTACAAATGGTAGAACTTAACTTTCTAACCTGATGGTTCCATGTAATAGGGGTATCAAATCTAGTCTCGAATAGAGTGATAGGAACATAAAAGCGTGGTGGGTGTCACTATACATGATGGTCAGAGGTAACGATAACAACGTTCATCATCACGAAAGAAATGAATAAGACTTAAAAAAGAAGAATATTGATGCTCTCAATTGCTCAAATTCCACTGCAGACAATAGAAACTAGCATTTCAAACTCAAGAGATATTGGAGAGTTATTTCTTCGTGAAACATATTCCTCTTCTCAAGCTTTATTGTACATTCTAACATAGAAAAAGAGGCACACATACCAGCTCTCTTCAGATTTCTGAAAATGATTGAATGGTCTTGAACCCATGATTGTCTGGAAGAGGAGCGTTTCCGGGTCGGATGGATATGTTCACATCCAATCCTGAAAAAAAGGATTTCAATCAGATAACTGATTTATAAACAATGGAACAAGAGATTATACACTCTTGAAGCAATCCTAATTTGAGTTAAAATATCTAAAATTCATACGAAAAACTAAAGACACGAAAAGCTTCCGCGGAGATGAATCCTTGAGGTGGGGATTCACTGTTTAAGACAAGGACACGAGTAGGCACAAGAAAAATTTTGCCCCTAATTTAATTCCATGAACTGGGAATGGCATTCTCCGTTCTCGCCCGGTTCCTTTAATCAGTAGAAATTTGGACTAAAAGTTGCTTCACATAATAATCACAGGAGAATTTCATTAGTAAATACCTGCCGCTTTTGCAGCTACAGCTTCCTGAAAGACATCGGTGACAAACAAAATTTCCGATGGCTTATCAACTCCGACAGACTCTCTGATTTCGACGTAACTGCGTGTTTCTCTTTTGTTCCTGAGAGCATATAAGGAATAGCTTGAATAATAGTACTGATATAGAACTAACATTCTCTTGTTTCTATTAGCAAAAGTAAAATTAGATTTTACCCCACTGAGGTGTCAAAATATCCAGACAAATATTTTCTTAGATCCCCATATTTCGTATTTCCAAATAAAAGCCTCTGTGCCAACCTACTGCCACTGGAGTATATGTATACCTGCGAAAATCATTTTATTTCTTCGTTATTAGAAAATAAAGATTCATCATGGTTAGCAGCCATGTCAGAAACAAATGGAGGAACTTGAATTCTCTTTATATTACAAGAGTTGAGAGTGAATACAAGAAACCAAAAATGTCAACCAAATGAGAGAACGAGAACTTTGGATGTATGTATTGCATGTTTGTGCTGCTTTGGTTATCTCTGCAAGTAACTAAAACGCTGCATGTACTTCCAGGTACTAAACCATCAACACCTTCTAAGATATCGAGCATACCGGATTGATTTTTAATAAGGTTTGAAGGTGAGAAGTTAATCATCGGTAAAACTGACTTCCATAGTACATAAACTGATAAACAAACAGATGCTGACAACATATTAAGCTCCAAGAACTATGGTAGGAAACTTTGAACTTTAAAGCTAAGGACTTCAAATGAAAAACTCAAAACCGAGTACAATAGAACTGAAATGAGTAAAAAAGACATAGGGGAACTGTAAATATTTCAAGAGCTATCCAGGGAAGAGGATTCATTTTATTTTATCTTGCAACAAAAAACAGAAGACTACAGTAACAACAGATATAGATATTACTGGAGTAAAGGTCAAGGACCCATAGTAGTTTCCATATGGGAATAATGACTATCAACATAGATTTATAGGGAAACTAATTCAGGGGTGAATCTGATTCGACTTTAAAAGAAGTATTTTTCCAAATGTTTCGTCTCATCCGTAAAAGTACCTTTAAAAAATTTTAAATCACTTAAACCTACGTTAAAGTGCTCATAGATGAAGCACTTAATTATGCTTTTCAAGTGTGAAGGGAAAAGTATATGTGACCTTTATGCCCGATGCGTGCCACCTCTCCAGAGCTCTTGGTACATCCTCAAAAACTTCTCCTTTCAATTCATTGTTCTCAAATCCAGTTTCCCATATATGACCCTGTCAATGCTGGATGTTAGCTCTAGCCCAACAATAGTAAGTTATTATCTTCATTTCTTTATTAAATCTTTATTTTCTTCATTAATAATTAGTTCTGCTTACTTGCAACTGTTTTAGGGCAGGAATCTTCCTGTCAGCTTTTATCATGGCTTCAACATTTGCAACTAAAGCTGCAACAACCTCCTCTTTTGCAGAATCATCAAGAGGAATAGGCACAGCACCAGCAACGCCTTTTTCCAGATCATCTTGCACCTGCAGTTGTATTTTCAGTGTTACTAATTCCAGCACAGGTTAACTACACTACTTTTCTAACTATGCTTAAACTGAACCATTTATTGTAAAATTTTGCTTAAAACCCAAAATAGTAAGAGGGTTATGTTGAATTTTATGCTTCACTAAATAAAAAATATATCAAATGTCTTAGACATTAAGTACCACAAGGCAGCTCTTGTTAAAATTCTCCATTTTATCATATAGCCATTCTTCAATAATTGTACAAGTCTCTGAAACTTATTAAGAAAATACTCTAACCCAACATCATAGATTTTTTATGATCTAGTTGAACTCCTGAACAGAACTATTTTACCTGAGATCGCAACAACTTAATATCCTCTTTAGTCTCTGCAGTGTCGAATGTTAGAGACAAATGTTTGCGAACATTGTTGCAAGCATATGGGAAGAGAACATCAGTAACGAATGATATTGGAGTAGTAGTTCCTTCTATGTCAAGAACAATACAATGCTGCAAACAAAATTATCGAAAAATGAAACTGAATCATAGAGTTAATATTTCAAACTCAAGAGAAAAAAAAAACAATAAAGAACAATTTAATTTAACAAAGACGTGTACATACATACACACCACACGCACAGATTGAACTAAAATCAAATTGCCCAAGTTTATAGTCTATAATCTATATCAGAGCTACAACCTTTGAAGATGCTTCATTATTGCAACCACCTACAACAACTTCTTTGAGATTTTGGAGGGGACCATGATTTGGAGTAGACCAGTCTAGGCCCAATTGGTAAAGCTTTATGGCCGCATCAAAGAGGTAGTGGTAACATTCAGCCTGAAACAACGAGTGGACTATTAGAACATTTAAGTGATGTCTGAGTATCGAAAGTAATATCTTCCCTCGCCCTGCATGCTGGATCGTCACTGTACAAATCTGAAAATTTTGGAAAGTAGGCAAAAGTTCTTATTTTTTAATATCCATGAGTTTTCTAGGCCAACTTGTGGACATCTTGACTAATTGTAGAGGTAACTGTTTGACTCCACAACATTTGGCAAGAAAAATCCTAGGTGGGTGGCCACCATGGTTTGAACTTATTCCCTCTCAACTTTTTACATTTTTTACTAGCCTCAATAATAGCTAAAAAGAGTAGGCAAAAGTTCAAATTTGTCAAATCTTACACTCAAAATGCATGTAGATTATAGATGTACCTTATTTATCACTGTTCCAGAGTATAGGTGAAGCTATGAAAACACAAGTGTTTCAAGACTTCAATACCAAAATGAGGCATTTAAAGTGATTGCAGGAACCATTCTATTTAAATCAAGGCAAAAAAAAAGGCTAAAAATGATTAATATTACTACCTTGACACAAATTGGTATACAGAGAGAGTGAGTCTCAGAAAATGAGGTCTATCAACATGGCCCAAGGCCCCAAACCAATTACTATGCATAACAAACCTGAGTTTTTGCATGGATCCATGAATCTCCCCAAACATAGATGCCATGGTTTCGGACAAGCACAGCTGTTGTTTTCGGGTAGGCTTCAATCTGTAGAAAGCAAATAAAATTGCATTTACTTTTACACATGATTTACTAGTGAAATGTGAATTTTAGAACAAAATAAACACTTGTCTAGAGTTGCATGGTCTTTTACTGGCAGGAAAAGTTTGTTATCATCTATAAACCATCTAAGGTTATTCCATTGATCAACATCAAGAAATTTTCCATCATTTTCGTACGAATGACAAGATAGCTAGTATTCTGCAAAATGATGTTCAACATTCCTTGAAGGACACAGAGATCAGTGTGGTGAAGTCACCCAACATATATACATTTGGGATCTGCATCGATATTAATAAATTTCTTTCCAAATAAAAAGACTGCATTAGTCCATTATTTGTCAAGTGGAAATGGCGTACATCCTTGTTCCTCTTTGTTATTCCCCTAGAAGTTTTTTTCTTTTCTTTTCTTTTTCTCTTCTTTTTCCCCCTTGAAGTATTGTTAATGATTGAAGATCAACAAGGAAAATTGGCCAATAAAATGCAAGTTAAATGCATTAGAACTCCATACCGCTTTAGCTAGAGATTCTGTGAGCTCGTATTCATAAGCCGTATTTTCTATAATGGGGATCACAAGTTCATCGTAGTAACCATGCCCTTTGATTCCTTTGATCATTTCCATATGAGTAATCTGCAGTAATAAATAGTAAGGAACAATTTAGAAAAACAAGAAATACAAACGGAAACAAATGTATAATAAAAATATAAATAAACAGGATAAAAAGATGTTCTTATCTTGCCTTCCAAAGGAACAAGATAATGAACCTACATGACAGAATTCCCATGCTAGCATCATAACCTTATGCATATCTACTATATTTCTTTGCTAAAATATTTAGCTAATTCTCCACTAACAGCAGCTTAACAAATCCAGATACAATTCATGGTAGCATCTTCCCAAAGAATATCTAATTCTAGTCCATAGAGCTAGAAATAATTTCATACGAAAGGCAGCTCAGCTATATAGCCTTCACCCAGATCAAAAGTATAATCAGAACTGGAAAAAAAAGAGACATGTACTGGATGCAGAAGAACAAAAATGTGGGCAGACAAAAATTGCAGAATTGGACACATAGAACACTCATCCTTGTGGATAGATGCCATGAGGTGAAAACTCACTCTAAATTCTTTTGATGATGGGTTGATCATTGTTGCAAGACACGATTCTATCCCATGACTGTGAATAACAGCTCCAGCATCTCGCATTTGATATGCCTTAAAAACAAGAAAAAGTGTCAGATATTGATAATCGATCTTGCAACTGCAGCACAATCAAGAATCTAAAAGCAGAAAGCGGTCAACCTGAATGAAGTCAATGAATCATAATGATTCAACTTTCTGATTAATACAACAAATGCAGTGTGTCAGAGAAGAAACGATACCATAGTATTTAGCTTCATGCAAAGGGATTTTCATAAGGAGAATACGATAATGATTTGATTAATAGAAGGCTCGAGTAAACAGAAATTGATAGTTTCTGTAAGCATTAGCAATTATAATATTATGTTTCTTAAACCTTAATAAAAACATATGATTCACCAATTTCCAAGAGAATCTGTATCATATTATTGTTGTGTATAGATCCTTTGAAGCATAACCTTATATCATCATGAAAAGAATAAGGACTCCTTATAATTATTAGGTAGCCTTCATAACTTCTCACTTGTACAATGAGAAACATAAACTTGTATTTAGAATGTAAAGTGTAAACCAGCTTGTGAAGATATGATATTTCTATTATTTGCACCAAGGTGGAAACAGAAACAGAGGATCCAAGCAACCAAGAACTGAAAAGCTTCAAGAAACTTGATCAGTATCAATCACGATTCATGTCAGACAACTGTGATTGTATTATACTACTAAGAGTACTTCATTCGAAAATACATGTTGTAACATCAAAAAAAGTTATTGGACGTATAATCTATAATCAAATTGTACAGACAACAAAAATAAATTAATACACAAGGCTATGCAATTCTTGGAAGTTTAATCAAATTGACAAAAAAAAATGACATAGTAAATAACTTGTCATCCAACGTGAAGAACAAATCACACAGCAGCATGGTAGAAGAAGGATACGAAATCAAAACCTTCATGAAAAGGGGACCACAATCTGAACATTTTGGAGGCTTGTGTGGGTATGGCTTCGCGGTAGGAGAGGATAAAATGGAACCATCAGGAGATAACACGTACATATCCTCCGGTGCCATTCGCTCTTTCTGGACGCCTGTTAACACGTGAAAAATTGGTATGGGAACCATACCAGATGTCCAACATTTACAAATCAATACAGTTGCTAAGAGAAATAGACAGAGAGCCATGTTTAGGCCAGCAACAAAGCTAGCAGATGACAAAGTAAACTGCTGAAGATACACAACAAGCGTTTGAGATTGAAACTGAGACTGGCTTAAGCATCCCCCATAAAGCCAGATGCCCTTATCCATGAAACATAGGCAAGTAATAAAACCATGCTTGAACACACAGATACCTCTAGACAAATAATCAAAGCTCTAATAACTATCTTAAAAGAGCAATCCAATAACGCCATCCAGAGCACGGAAAATGCAAACCAGGGATTGAATAACAGCAAATATGACCCCAACAAAGTAAATAGCAAATCCCCATGAAATGGGAGGCAAAAAAACTGTGGATGCAACCCAGAGAAACGTGCAAAAGCTTGGTAGACCTCCAATGACTCTTCCCAAGACCAACCAACTGGGGAAACAAAAGAAAACTATAAATCAGACAACCCAGAGGGAGAAGGTGGAGAGGGAGGCGAATAACCAACCAGAAGGGGACATGACGACGAGCTGATTGTGCTTGGGAATGGCATCATCATGGACCTTGATGGTTATACTGCCACCAGTTCCGGAAACCCATCCGAGCCCATAAAAATGGCGGCATAGCTCTGAAAGTAGAGCCTTAGTTTCATGGACCACCTTACTCTCCAAGTAATCAAGCGATGTTGTCGCCGTCTTCTCTCCGTTCGCACCCACTTCTGATGCCGCAGCCATTTGGGCACTTTAATCTGTGTTAAAATGGAGAAGCTCTCGAAGATATTGGGTACTTCAGCTCGGAATGAAGAAGTTCCAATAGACCCTTATAGGTGAGATTCAGAAGGGAATCGCTAGTTGAATTCTTTATTCCTCTTTAGCTCAGTGTACAGAGGATACAATCAGAGCACTGCGCTTGAAGTTGAAGCCGCCATGGTTTGACCCTTTTGCTGACTGGAGAAAAACTGGAATTTTTGAATTGGGATTATTCGCTCTTGGGCAATTTTCCCTTTACTTTCTCCACAATTTCATTTATTTCAGTCGTTTGTTAGAATTTGGCGATCTTCATTCTTCGGGTATTAAATTTGTGTACAAATTCGATATCTGGATGGCTAGAGCCTAGATGGTCTAAAAAGTTAACTGGGTCAGAATTTCCAATGGGATCATTGAATTTTTTGCTCCAAAATTCTCTCATTTCCCCTCGTTTCTCAATGGATAAGTTCCGCGGAATATCGTGGCAATGTGATAAGCTACTCGTGATTTTATTTTTTTTTTGTTGGTTAAATTCTTTTAATCTTCAATAGTATTCGAAAATGTAATTCTATATCTATGCAAGTATTTCAAAAGGTTGAAAAATATTTGTATTCATCGAGAGAAGTTGTGATTAAACCCTACAAACAAACTTAGCAACTCCATATCAAAACTCATCATTACTAAAAATTTAACTATTTCCACATTAAACTAAAAAAATTAACGACTGTCCGTTTAAGAATAACATTAAAAATATATTTTTTTTCTCAGTTGTCGAGACTTTAATAGTGGTATGCAAAAAAAAAAAAAGATGCTAACCAGTCAAAATCTAAATATTGTTCTAAAATTTCACCTAGTTTTCTAAAAAGATTTTTTATGGTCGACATAAACATAGTTTAACCGATTAAAATATTACTTATCTTCTAAAATGTTTGAAGTTGAAACCCACTCCCCCTACTTTTAACTAAAACGAATAATAATAACTAAACACGAAGAAATAACTTTCTTAAGTATTTATTTACCCAATAAAACTTCCTTGTATTAAAAAAAAAAGCTTTTGCATTTCTTTTATATATATATATTTTAATTCAATGCATTATTAGGAGGTGGATGAACCATACCTTAACTTAAAAGCGCTAGTAGTTGTGTGCAACAATGTATTTGGTTATTTTATTTGTCTTCCCAATTTGTTTAGTATCATACATGGATAGTGGAGATTCGAACTCGTAAATTTATAATTACATATATTAACTAGTTAATATAATCATCTTTTATCATTTCATTTATGAAAAAAAAGTTGGAAGCTTTATTGCATCAATTTTTGCCATGTTTTTATAAATTATGATCACAGTGTTCCATTTCTTACCTTCTTACCCTTCAAAAAGAACAGGAAAAAGAGAGAGAAAAAAGCTTTAAACCTACGCATTAAAAAGGAAAATTGAAAAGAGAATTACATTCTTGCTCTGGAAAGTTGGAAACAACAGAAACTTGGGGACGGGCCGGTCTACCCATTTTATAAAAACCAAATATTGGATAAACCCATCATCTCATCGCCCATTTTGCCGCTATTTTTGGTGCAATTCCACCTCTATCCTTTCTCCCTGGTTCCATGTCTAGAGGAACAGACCGTCTGGTGAAGAATTTGAAGAAATTTGCGGACTTTCAGTACAAGCTCTTCACAACTCGGTATGGGCAGCAGGTCATTGACATACTCGAGTTTCCATTTAAGGTGGTTTTATCCCCTTTCACGCTTGCCTTCGACATTGCCGGCTCAGCTCCTCGTGGCTTCGGCGTTCCCGAGCTCATCTCCAAGCTCTCATATGCCTCAATCTTTGTAAGTTTTTTAAGTGCAGAGTTTGGTTTCTTGAATGTGAGTTATTTGCTAATAATTACAAGAAATTTAGAGAATTTTGTGTTTTGGGCGAGAGTGTGATTCTGAAAGTGGACTGGTTTTGCTTAAGGTTTAAGCTGGCTCTGTATGTTTGCAATGTGCTCAGTTATGAAGATTAGTTTTATGCAGTATAGTATTGAGTCTTTGGTGGCACAGAACTGGAGTATTTACCATTACAGATGATTGGAGGAATCGAATAGTAACTGATTCCCCACAGATCCGAGGTAGTAATTTTTCAGTGGCAGGAGTGAAGGAATGATCCTCTGAATATTGTTGAAGTCGCTGTGGCTGGCAGCTGAAGGCGAGCTCAAAGATAAACTGGTGTGCGACTGCTGGGAGTGTTTGTTGAACTTGGGCGTACCACTCACATTCATGACGCCTCAACATGTGGGGAGAGAAACAACTACAAGTTTGCGTATGATAAGCTAAAATTGATAATGGGGTGCGTCAAAGAACCTGACTTGGAGAAGAATCATAGTGAACATGAAGAAATTTTTCAATCATCATGTCGAGGATAAAATCTACATCTAATTGTGTGTTTTTTCCTTCCATGAAAGATCAGATTTGAACCCAATGTCCCATCAGATAGGTGGTGTTGATGTTGACATGATAGTAGGTTCTATATAAAGAAAGATGTGTATTCTTTCATTTTCTCAATGAAAGCCGGTTCTTTCATCTAAAACGATGGTTTCAACTGTTTCCTGAGCTAATGCACAATGCTTAGGCTTTGTAATGGACTGTGAAACACTGTAACCACATTTTGTTTCTTGGATGACTATAACTTTAAGGTGCTTCTTAGATAAATACAATAAGCAACAATCGGTATTCTGTCATCAAGTCTGTAGGCCCAATCAACATAACAAAATTTTAATATGGAGAGTTTCAATCGAGTCGTGGCGTCATAGTCAATTGTCCTCTTGAGGTATCCTAGTACTCTCTTCAGAGTTTTCTCTATGAAAGTCTGGTTTCGTTATAAAAATGGGATTGAGCCATGTATTTGTCAGGTATTGAAGGGCTCTTTTGATGTTGCCGCAGCAATAGCATTACTTGGAGGTTTACTGGACTTAAGGGACACCATTTTTGTAGTGGAGATGGGAGATGGGCATGGTTTTGCTTGATCCATATTTTCCCTGTGTTAAAGATCTTGAACATATGTTGCCTAAGACAAGGAACAGCCTTGTAGGTTTTTGATGTATTGTGGCGATTCCTTTTATAGAAGTCGAGGTGGTGGCCAATAGATTGAGATGTAAAACCTGTAATTTGTCGATCAATTATTTGGGAATGCCTTGAGGTGATAGCCCTAAAAGATTGGAGTTTTGGGTTCCCGTTGAGAAAAAAAAATGTATTATAAACTGAAAAAAGGGAAACATTTTTGCCTCTTTAAATGTGGAAGATCGATTCTTTGCCCGGTGGTCCTTGCAAATTTACCTACCTATCTCATGTGCTAGCTGTCTTGTTTTTACTGTTAATCTCTCTCTCTTTTTTT
>NW_019104501.1:227749-246395 GCF_001995035.1 Momordica charantia | reverse complement strand
GTTTGTCATAAAAAAGGAAAAGTAAAAAAGAGTTTTGAACATTTTCTGAAAGCTTGCTTAGTTGCTTCGTAGCTTATTTTTCCAACTGGTTGTAAGTTGTTCTCTAACTCAATGCTTAGTATGCACATTAAATGTACAACTAGTGTTCATATTTCTACGTTTTGTGTTTGGTTGTACTTTTCAGTTCCATGTCTGGTATTTCTTAGATAGTTTGGTCTTTAAATTGCAGGAACTGTCAAACTTGCAATGGGTGGCAAGCGATGCGGTGTACCAAGTGTAGAGGGTCAGGAATGGTGAACTACCAAGTTAAAAACTATGCGTTGAAAAGGTTACCTAACTTCCTATTAATATTTCTTTCCATTGCGGGCACATAAATCATTTTCATGAAAAAGAGTGGCATGGACTATTACCTTGGTCCAGAGTAATGGAGAAGCCTGGATACTGCTAGTAATCATAGATTTCTTCAGTTATCAATGGAAATAATGTTTGGAGGATAGATCTCCTCAAAAGTGAGATTAAATATCTCACCTCACCAACACTAACGGATAGCATACTATTGACGGCCATCCTCCAAACCATTAGCTACACAGGTTGTTGTGGCAGCTGGAGAATAGTGGTGGGCTTCAAATAGTTCCCTGTTGCATATTCTCACTAATAGAGCAACTAATTTGACAAGGGTCTCGTTGAATTTATTTGGAAAAAGTGAACCACTAAGATGTCTAGTTTTTTCCTGTAAAATTTATCTAAGGAGAAATTCCCTCCAGTTGTTGCTGCCTTTGTACAAGAAGTTTTGAGGCCCAAAACCATTTGGTTCTTTGTTTTGTTTGGTTCTTTGTTAATTAACTCTTATTTTTTTATAATTTTTATCGCACCTTCTCCTGAAACTGCAACAAATGATATGATCAAGGAAAGATTTCTGTGCTTTTGTTTGTTATAGCAGATCTCCTATCTGTGTGGCTTGGATGGATAGGATGTGGATCACTTATTCCTGCACCCTTTCGCTGATTTCCCATAGGGAAAATTGTTTTATTAAGGATGAATAAACCACCACCTAACTCAACCCAAAAGCTAATGAATTGGGTAAATTTAATTCATATATTAGATATCTAACACTTTCCTTCACTTGTGGGCTTGGATAATTGCACGGGCCCAACAAGTGGAAATCATTATAAATGTGGAGGAAACAATAATGTAGAGGTTCAAACACAGGATCTCCTACTTTGATACCATATTAAGGATGAATAAACCACCACTCAACCCAAAAGTTTAAGTTAATGGGCCCGGTAAATTTAATTCATATTGGTTATCTACCGTTAGAATCTCTTGGTCAAACTTTAATATAATTTATAACTTTTTATTGGATAAGTTTGGTTGCTTGAGGAGGAACTAGATCAAGAAAGCGATTGCATAGATTTGCTTCATGCATTTGACAACTCACATACCTCAATATACTTCTCTTTCTACCTTTTTTTTTGGTTGAGTTACATCAATACATATATTAAATCTTTCTGCAGTGGAGAGAGGGCAACACCAGAAAGTATTGCAGATGCCATTGCAGATAATCGGGCCGAGTTGGTTCACCTTCCTTCCACCTTGGATCTTCATACACCATTGCCATCCAAAGACTGCCCAACATGTGATGGAACGGTGAGGATAGTATCTCCATATTCCAAGCACCGCAAGCATAGTAGACATTCAAATAATATATATAAGAAAACCAGTAGTATTTCTATTACCTAATTATCATTTCGACGTTGGTTTTTTCATCCTTCAAAATTTTGCTGCTTGCAGATGTTCTAATATGCATGTGATTTTTGCTTTATATGCACATGCTTATCCAAATTTTTTCATTAAAATGTAATGAGGGGGATGAGCATTCCAATTTTCAACTTTTTTACAACCTATTGGTAACTGTTGGTAACGTACCTGGCTAAATTGTGGTTGAACTACATAATCTGAACATAACATGCGTGTGATACAATACTTTTTAAAATTCTTTTGGCTTGGATGAAATTATTGAGAAGAAAAGCAAGCAACATTTGGCTTAGACTTGCCAACTTTTGCCAACAAGAATGTTATTATTCTGTATATATATATTGCAGGGAGTAATGAGCTGCCCTGAATGCAAGAATAAATTACAAGTGAGAATCTCAGCAGATGATGTAAGTTTCATGAATATTTTAAACCATGAAAGTACATTATACTTTATACATGTTGAAACTGTAACTACTTTTTGATGTCTAGTAAAAGGCAGCACGAACGAAACTAAAAGCACATGTCTTTTAGATCAAAAGCTATTTACTTTTTCATTTCTTTTACGATTCAATAGGAAAACTAATGAAACTAACAGTTTTTGTACTTTGTGTTTTGGAGGCTTAGAAAAAGTAGTCATCTCATAACTCCAATTTCTTATTCAATGCTAAAAACTAGCACAGTGGAAAAGCACGTCTTTATCTTTTAGTTTACAAAATACAAAGTTTAAAATGGAGTCCTTATTCTGTTGTTCCTTTTATGCAGATCATGGAGCCTCCTTGGAAAGCTTATAATGTTTTAAGAAAGATGGAATATCCTTATGAGGTTAGTATGTACTCTACCCCTCTACGGTTATGATTTCTAAGCAAGAATAGTTATTCCGCTGCTGTCATCCATCTGAATAACCATGCACTAAAAGCCATAACTGCATCTACTCTTACCGAAATACTGTCACATCACATGCTTATGCCAAGGACTAATTGTGAACTAAAGGTTCCAACTTCGTGTGAGATGGACCTCACACCAAACAAATCTGGCTGATAGAGGTGCACAATAGTTTGCTGAGAACAAACAATCATTGGACTATGTCTGATCCAGTGGAGGTTTCATAAAAATTGGATATGTCCAAGAGCCAAAAAACTATACAGGGGAGAGAGGCAGTTATTTACTTACTGCAAAGAAGGGGAATTGTGAGGTTTTTAAGGAACTGGACTTGCTTGGTTGAAATTCCTTTTGCACAAATGAGTAAGTACGAGGGCTGAATACAAGCTTTGGAATCAAATGAAAATGGAGGAAATAAGGGGAAACTCAAAGCTAGAGAAAGAAGGGACCTAGCTGCTATTACTAAGCTAGAATTCCAACCCTTGGATGGAAGAAAAGTTTTATCCTTGCCTTTAATCATCCTGAACTTCCTCAAATAACACCAAAATAGGGACGAACACCCCTTAAACCAAAGGGATTAGTGCTAGGAAACAAGAAATGTGGAGAGAGAGAGGCACTTATCGGCTGCCTAGGGAAGAATGAGGGTTTCTGGGGCGAAGACTTATTACTCAAGGTAATATTTATGGAAAGGACTATTTTATTCCTTCAAACATAAAGGAACACGTACTCAAGTAGGAGTAGTCTTGGTAAGTAAATCATGACCAATGTCTGACTTGGCGAAAATTTTACTGAAACATGTATGTTTATAAAATTATCAAAGCATGCTAACCTGGGAAACAGTTCACAACATTGGATGTTAAAGTTAATAGCTTTGTTTTCATTCTCACGGTTTATATTTTGGTCATGGCTTTGGTATTTCAGCATTTAGTTCAGAGTATGAAGGACCCCAGCATTGCCACGTTTTGGTTAATAACTTTCCCCCAAATTGTTGGGGGATTCAACTTTGACGATGATGTTAAGCAAAAGATTTGGTGGCAGTACAAGGTTCGAACCAATTTGCTCACTTGCCTACTGTTCTATCATTCACTTCAATTATTCATTTTAATGTGGTGTCTCTTATTTTCAATTACAATTACCTTTGCCCGTTGACCTTACATAGAAACTAAACCAAAATATTTACTTTTCAGTGTATTACCTCTATGAGGTGTTTTCCCCCTCACTATTGTCTTAGATAATCATTTTTGTTCACTTGCTTATATAGGCTTGACAGTTTTATATTTGACGCCATATTGTAACCAACTTGTTCATCTGAAAATTGCCAATATCACCCATTAATAGCTGTTATTGTTTGTGGTTGTATTTAGGAATCCATGCGATATGATCAACTCAGAGATGCTGTCGCGAAGAGGCAACCTGGATGGGAGTACTTGCAGGAAGTAAGAACAACTTTACATTTAGATATTAGCATATGTGATTTCTTAAATCAATGACATGCTCTGGAAGTGGGATCACATACTGCTTCTAAAGTTCTAGAGACTAGCTGTTATACGTTTCGAACTTTGTTCTCCTGTCTTTTGAGCATCAGATGGTGATTAATAACATATTTTCCATATTTTTCCGTACTACTACAGTTGCAGTATTGTATAATATAGGGTATTGATCTAAGTAATCTCAAATCCAGGGGGAAAACATTCTTGGAACAATTATCTGAAATCTTTAATTGCTTAACGAAATGGCATAATATATGTTGATAACTTATTTTTTGTACTTGTTACTATTTTTACGTATGCACCAGTTGATTATTATTCATAAAATATATGTATTATAAGCAAACTTTTTAATTGCCATGAAAACAAATATTGTCTCCCTTCTGCTTTCCCATCAAATATGTTTGAATTGTACTTTGTCTCCTCGGAAGATGGTTCACATCTAATTTGATCGTTGATATCTGGAATTCATAATAGGCCTTGATCTCCATAGACCCTGTTCGAGCCAGGGATGATCCTGTGGTTGTGAAAAACATCCCTTACTACAAGGCCAAGAAGGTACTGGAGGCAGAAGTGATGAAGCTGGATCCTCCACCACGACCAGAAAATTGGGGTGTAAGTCTGAACTGTCTCCATAATTGGCACACTTTATAATTTACATTCACATTTACAGACTCGAATCTGTATTAGAAAAAAGGAAGTATTTTTTTGAATGGAAAATCCAGTGTTCAACAATATGAGCCACCTATAAACTAACTAGATATACAAAAAAGGGCTCCAGTACAAAAGAATGAGGGCATAGAGGATAGTTACAAAGTTCCTTAGAAAAGGAACTATTAGAAAGAAGGATGTAATGAAATAGGGAGAGGATGAGATATCCTTAGTTGGGGAAAAGAAAAAAAAAATACAGAAAGGAACTCCCATACAAATCTATATGAGAAAAGAAGAAACAAACCTATAGATATAACCTTATACATTAAAATTACATAACTTCTATTGCAAAGTAACTTAAGATCTTTGAACCAATGATAAAAGTTCTCTTGTTTCCCTACTTTATGTGCACATCTATTTCTTTTCAGAAAAAAAGTTTTGTTATCTCTGGTTCAAATGATTGTAATTGTTAAGAACTTTTAATTCCATTTGGTAAGTTTCCTACCTTATAGTCATAATTCTTTGCCTTAGTAGTGAGCAGTCATTTACGCTCTTCTTATCACGCCATTTTTTTTTCTTTTTGGTAGTAGCTGCATTATAGTTGGCTGGATGAATAAGTAATCGTTTTAAGGATTGAACATAACTTACCTTGGCATCAGAAATTTTGAAGATAAGGAGATGCTCTCTCCATGATCTATAGACTTTTGCGGTCATGCTAACTGTGGTATATTGGCAGGAGTTGAACCTTCCACTGAATTCATCTTCTTGGAGTCAGGATGATCTTAAAGACCCAGGAAAATTTTATGAAATGACTGTTCTTCTAAATGCCCAAAGAGAAATTGCTGACAAAATCTTGGATGCGCAGTGGGAAACTAAATGGCGGCAGGAAAAGGTTATCCGTTAGAATGAGTAACTGGTTTTTAGTTCTCAGTTATCAAGTCATCAAATTACCTTTAACCCTAAAAGCTTAAGCAGATAGATCGCAGTACATTTAATCTTTTATTCTTATTATTCTTCGTTACAGATGGGCAAATTCAAAAGCTTAAGTTGATAGGTTACAATAATTTAATCTTGTTATCATTTCATCGTTTCTTCATCTGTTTATCTATTGAAGTGTTTTGGAAGAAACCAAACAAAGGAATATGGAATGAAGTTCGTTATAAGTGATAACTAATAACTTCACATGTTTGACAACACGATAACGGAACTTGTTTGTCACTGGTATTTACCCGTGCTTTTCATAATAAGACTGACAATATTCGTACTTGTTGCTGAAAATTGTCAGTCTACCGTGGATTGACTTTTGTTATAAAATGTTCATGTCAGTTGAACGAGTTGCTGGAGGAGAAGCTGCAGCCTTACCTTAAGAGTGCCAACAGCAATATCCTTACAGCACCAATTGTGTTAAAGTCAGAGAGCCAAGATCAGAAGGTTTACTCTTTCTTTCTCCATTATTGGGATATCATCTCTACCATCTCTACCTATAGTACTTAAAATTTTCTTTTAGTTTGAAATATGGGATATCATAAGTTGCCATTAGACATCATCAACAACTGTGTACTTACATGAAGCTCCCAACTTGTAGCTTTTAGTGTGAGTAATGGGACTAATTTCCTTTCGTTTGCTTCCTGATAGACCCCTGATTGTTAGAAGTGCATAAGAGAGAGAGTGAAGCAGGGGTCGGCTCAGTGCGGGTTGTGAGTCATAAATATGTTGGCCTAGGGTATATAGTTAGTTATATCATGGATATGCGCTGGGCGGGAAAGGAGGTATACGTTTTGGTTTTTAGTTTTTGGTCGTGCACTTGGGTGAGTCCGGAGAGGTAGGGAGTTCTCGTATCGCCCTCAACTTCTACCATCCATGTTAATAAATGAGTAGTTGGCTATAATTTTGTGAATTGAATTCTTAGTACCTTTTAAGAAAAACTTCTGTTTGAGTGATTTAATTCTGTAATGCACAACATGAATTAAAGACGTTTTTAGAATTTAGTCCCCGACAATGGCTCAACTATGAGAGTGAATAGCTATGATTTGAGTTGGTTTACAATTATTTCACCATCCTTTTATTTGTGTGTATTTTCACTGTATGAAGCTGCTGTTGCGCAGCACAGTTAACTGTCCTTTAATGTGTTGAAAATTGTTTCAGAGAAATCGACGACGACGATTTTGGTTCTTTTGACGACGTGCTATCTGGGCATCCCAGAGTGCAAAGTTCTCGGTGACATTCTTTCTCAAGGTACCTTGTCTCCTCCTTTCTTTGAGTTATATTTCATCGTTGAAAGCAGCTGGAACGTGCACTCGAAACTTGACCGTACTGTATCTATGCCCCCGCCCCGGAAAAGAAAGAAAAAAAGAAGAAACGGAAGATAGAAATGGTGTTGAAAATCATTCATGAGACTAGTGTGGTTTTGGTACACTTAGATTGCCCCACTAGAACCTCTTATTTTTGACCAGTTAGCTTCTGAATTTGCTCAAATTCTTGCTGTCTTAAGAGGTGGTGTAGCTTCTTTTTAGATGATTCTATTTCTACTGTCCTTTTTATGTGTTATGGCTAATGATATTAGTGTGTCATAATATAAAACTCTTCTATTCGCTTAACTGATTAAGACAGATTATTGACTTAGAAGGATGAAGTTTCGAAGATTTAATATGTTGATGGAACTATTCAACCTCTCAAAAAGTTCTCACTGAAAATACTCAACCTCATAAAACAACTTGGACAATAACGTATGGTTGATCGGAGGCATAATTCACCGTTTTATTTTATTTTGTTTATTTATTATTATTACTATGCGGGTGTAACTCAATCGGGTCAGTTTGATTTGGTTCGATTTCTTACCCTCCTAATTTTGTCACTGTATGGCAAAGATGAAATGAGATCTTGGAATTATATTTGAGTTCGTTTTGTTTTAAATTTGAATATCATAATTTTGAAAGAATGCCATTTAAATTATTAGATATCTTATTTTCTTCATAAAACAACATTTTCTTTTGTACAGTAAAGTAAGCAACTAATTCATTCAGTACATTATGATATTTTGAAATTACAATTTTGGTAAGTCGAATTTTTTCATTTCTATTTAGGGTAATTATCATGGGTGAAAAAATTGGTTCCACACTTACAAATTTGTCAACTTTTTCTTGATAGATATATCATTTTTGGTGTACTAATTATAAAGCATATCTAGAACCTATCACTAATATATATATATATATTACTGATATATGTATATTACTGATGTTGGATGTACAAGTTGTAACATTTTTGCATTATATTTTATCATGTCACATCACTTTCTCGATCAACAAAAAAGAAGAAAAAAAGATGATTAAATTAATAAATGTATTAACTGAAGGCATAATTAAAGAAATGAAGGTTTGGGTTTGGTGGCAGTCAATGTCTGTTGCATGTGAAGCTTTGGCGTGGAAAGTTTTTGTTACTCGAGTTAGAAATTTTTGAAGTAAACGTTGGACTTTCAAAGTGCTAGAGAAAAGTGAGATTTGAAAAAATTTATTCACATATACGTTCTTTTATCAATTCTTTTAGGTTTAATTTAATTTGCTAATTAGGTTTTCTATAGTTAATTAATTAACTACTTTCTTGTAAGTTTATAAATAGTATCTTTTGGTATTGTAATGGTAGTTTATTGAAATTTCATAGAAAGTGTTGAGAGAATTTCATCTCTTAAACGTGGGGAGTTTCTCTAAATCGAGTGACCACCACAAATATTTTCTTATATAATTATTTTTAGGGTTAAAAAACACATTTGATCCCTATACTTTCATTAAAGTAACGATTTAGTCTCTAAACTTTAATTTGTAACGATTTAATCCTTGTACTTTCACTAAAGTAACAATTTAGTTCATGAACTTTAGCTTGTAAYCACTTAGTCTATGTAGTTTAAAATTTGTAACAATTTATTCCCTATCGTAAAAATTTTTTATTAAAATTAAGTGTCAAATTTTATCGTATAACAATTTAATTTTTCTAATTTATAAAAAAATCATTACCAACTTTAAATTACAATGACTAAATTGTTTTATAATAAAATTTAAGGACTAAATTGTTACAAATTTGAAAGTATGGAGACTAAATCATTATAAACTATAGTTCAGGGCTTAAATTGTTAGTTTAGCGAAAGTACATGGACCAAAAGTGTTTGCTAACTTTATTTTTATTTATTTTACTTCTTTAGCTTTATATGTAAGTGTGGAATTCGTACCTCTAACTCCCAGGTAGAAGACATATATTTAATTTAAATTTTAAATCAATTGAGCTAAATTCATGTTAATTTTTTGTATCATTTTGTTTGGTACGACAAATTGAGAGTATGATAGTTTGAATCTCTAACCTTAAAACAAAAATGAGTAAGTGTCAACTACCAAATTATGCTCATATTGGTGTTTGTTACATGATTATTAGAACGTTTAATAAACTTCCCGTCAAAGCGAGCATAACTCAGCACTATTTGGTGTGAGTTCGATCTTTCACTCTAGGTTATACCAAAAAAAAAAAACAATGTAAATCGGATTAAAACAAAACTATAGTTTAAGGCTTTTTGTTTCAAAAATGAAAGAAAAACTAGTATATTTATTAGAAGAGAGAAAATTCAAATACCATATAATAAATAAATGGAAGAGAGAGCCGCATCCGTGGCTGCCGACACATCGCTACAAAAGAAAAAAAAGGTCATTTTTTGACGTGTCACATCTAGGCTCTCGTGATGGCGACACGTGTACAACACATCCAAAGCCCTTCCCTCCGCGTTTTTGTAGATTATGATTGTCGGCCCGATTGGACTATTCCTTCCTTCTCACACCACGTGTCTCTTCACTCTTTTTTAATGCTTTGTACTATTTTCTAACGTTACTTTTTCTTTATTCAAAAAAAAAAAAAAACGTTACTTTTTCTATTTGCCATTTTTTTAAAGAATTCAACAATTGGATGGAGGATCAAATAATTCGCGTTTTGATTGGTATATATTTGAATTGGTCTTGTTGGATTTTCTGTAGGATAGGATACTRACCTCTTGTAACGTCGCAGCGAAATTCATGAAAAACAAGTCACGGTCAGAGATCGATCAAGAACGGAAAAATTTCACGATTCACGATGAAGAATTTTGAGACAATAAAACTTTAAGTTCTTTCTCTGTGTTTTTTCAAGAATCTTTCTCTGGAGTAACTCACACCGCCGCATGACACACACACTGAGACAGTGGAGGAGCAGTTACATAACTGCTGTCCCATTTTCAAATTCAAATTGATTTGAATTTTGTGAATTTCATTAAATTCTACAAGTCTTTTATAATTAAATTTTAGATCAAATTACAAGTTTGGTCCTGAAAATTTTTAGCATTAAAAAATATCAATTTAATCTCCAAACTTTTAATATTATATCTAATAGAAACTTTAAAATATTTTAAATTTTTACGTTGAATAAGTTTTTGAAATTTGAAAAGTGTCTCATGAATCAAAACAAGTATTTATTATATAAAATTAAATATTTAGAGATATATTAGATACAACAGTAAAAGTTGAAAAATCTTTTTAACACTTTTTAAAGTTTAGAAACTCATTAGACGCAACGTTTAAAGTTTAGAAATTATTAGATACGATTCTACAAGTTCAATAACCAAACTCAAAATTTTCCCTAACATTTGAAGAGTAATTATTTTGAAATTTTAATTCTTTTAATTTTTTATCTTAAAAAAATAATTACTTTTGTTATTGATTTTATACCGACACATATTATGTCTTATATATATATATATATACACTCGAACTCATATTATAAATTTATTAATAATTTTTTTAAAAAGTACTGCTAATAACTAAATTGATTACTAAAAAATAAAAATAAGAACTAAATTAAATATTTTAATATTCAAATACCAAAATAAATTAATTCTATTTAAACTTTTTTTTATTTAATAAAAATTTCATCTACATGTCTTAATGTTTTTACAAATGAAAGATTATTTTTTCAATACACCAATCATAACTTTTTTATTTAGACAACAAAAATAACCTTAATTTTTCTAAAAAGAAAAATAATATTTATCGATTGGAAAGTTCCGCAGTTGGCATATAAATACCGTTAATTCAGAAGCTAAGTGGGATCTGATTCTCTCAAATCATAAACATTTTTGGAATAGAATATGTTATCCTTTTTCAAGCAATTATTCTAAAATTTAAAGACTATTCAATAATTATTTTATTTTTAATTTTTAAAAAGTACACATCTATAGATAATTTTCTTGATTTAAAGAACTATCAACAGAGTTTGAAAAAATAAAAAAATAAAAATGCTAGTTGTACAAAAAGAGAAAGAAATCATGTATAAATAAAGAAAGATAAAGAATTGCGTGGAGCTCTCAAATAAATAGGTTTTTTTCTTTTTTTATTAAGCAAAATATAAAGTACTTTCATTACAATTTTTTAAGTACAACCATGCTTAGGTGTGGAGATTTGAATTTTAATTAAATAGTTGTACTTTTCTTTAAATATAGTTGATTAGATTTTTAATTAAATAAGATGAGGTGACTATTCAACATAATTACTAATATTTAGTGAATTGATAGAACTTTAGAGGAAAAGACAATTTCAAAAATATTATTTAGTGAGGAAAAATCTAATTGAGTGACACTATTAAAAAAATGTTAAAAGAGAAGTAAATTAGCAACTTCCATGAGAGTCGGTGGAGTCTTTATTTATTCTTTTATTTATTTACACCAATTTCACCTGAACTAAATTCACGTCGACGAGTTAGTGGAGTCATTTATGACATATTTGATAATATTTATATTTATTGTTTCCTATTTCTAACTTTTGAAAACATAAGTATTTGGTAAATGTTTCTATTTTTCGTTTCTCATTTTCAAGAAACATTTCTAAAATCATGTAAAAATTTTGGAAAAATAAAATCAAGTTTCTTTTTCTTTTATTTTCAAAATTTTCCAAAACATAAATAAAAGTATTATTTTATCATTTTTTGAATTATAAGATGCATGATAATAAATATTAAAAAAATGAATATAACACATAAATTTTGAATATTTAATTATAAAAATTAATTTTCACATACAATTTTTATCTTTTCTTTAATTTTAAATTTTAGATAAAAAGAAACACTAAATAGTTACCAAACATGTTTCTGTTTTTTTAATGAACAAGAAATAAGAAATAGTTACCAAATGCAATTATGTTTATCTTAATTGAAAAGGAGAAAATGAGAAATGAGAACGTTATCGAACAAGTTCTTAATTTTTGTTGATTCAATTTTTTTGCAAGCTTAAATTTAAAGATAAAGTATGTACTTAGGTTGTTGTGATTTGTGAAGGAATAATATGCCAATGCCATTAAAAAAAGCACTTTCAGATCCAAAGTAGAATATGAATGAATATTAATGGAAGAATATGTATTACAATAATATTGAAATTTCCACTTTGAAAAGCACTTTCACACTCACTTCTTCTATAAAATATGAAAAATAAGACTAAAAAAAAGTTGGTAGCAAATATCATTTTGAATTCAAATTGTTCAAATCAAAGAGATAGAAAGTACTTCTAGTCAACACAATAATGTGGAAGGAAAAAGAAAAAATTGACTGAATTAATTGTATTTTTGTATGTGGTAGCCTAAGTCTTCAGTCTCATTTAATTTGACAACTACTTGCCCAATTTAAAGATGTGTAATAATAACATTATATTATAAACTTGGGCCCTTAAATAACGTTACACTTTTTTGTTTTTTTTGTTTTTTGCTTGGAATCCCATAGAAAAAAAGAAAATAAACGTGACGTGTTATATTTATTGATTTTTTTATTTTTTATATCGAGTTAATTAAATTTATTTTTAAGGATGTTGGTCCATACCAAAATATTCCTAGACCTAGCTTATCAAAGTTAAATAATAATTTAGCAAGTTTAATCTCCAATCATACTCAAAAAGAAAAAATGTTTAATTTCCGATCTTACTTTTCACTAATTTGATCTAAAGTTCAGATTTTCTTTTTTTTTTTAATAATTTATTTGGATTGGACTAAGAAACCTATATGAGTTATCTTAATGGAGTGATGTCAAAGTGGGTTGTTATGATCAGGGTAAAAGTTTTTTACCCTAAAAACTTAGGTAGAAAATTGACTAAAAATTAATTAATAAATAATTTAGTATTCAACCAACAGAGTATTTAAAATCTAGTTAGAAATACCCGTGAATCTTTAAATAAAAAACAATAAAAAGGTTATCTGTTTTAGCACCATCGTCCATGTTTTTGAAAGTAAGGGTAGAATGAACGATTTTTGAAAAAAAGAAAAATTTAAATATAATTGATTTTTCAAAATCATCATTTAAGTGATACTTTAAAAACTAATTTAAAGTGATTTTAAATTTTACTAAAATCAATTTTTTAATTTTGATTTTAATTTGTCAAACATAATTAATAGGAATAAAAATAATGATGAACTGAATTAGTCTTTGTATTTTTAAATTTATAATAATTTAATCTTTTTGAAGTTTAGTTTTAACATTACCTTAGCAATGCAACTTACTCCTTAAACTCGGAAAGAAAGTTCACTACGAAAAAAAAAGATGATTAGATTCTAAATTTCTTCCATTTTTGGAAGAGTAGTTTCTAAATTTAGAGTGGTCACACCTATTATTTCATTCGAAATATATATAAAAAATCTATATATTTTTAAAACATTATCATCTATTAATCTTTATCTTATTTCATTTAAAAGAAGGTTTTTTGGTACAATAATATGGAGATATGGGGATCGAACATCGAACATCTGACCACGAAGAAACGAGTATATTTTAATAATCACAGAGCTAGATTTACCTTGGTTATTTAAAAGAAGTAAGAACATTTACATTACTCCATATAAATATAAGCTAAATAAATACATAATGATTTCTGTTGATGCTTGGATTTTTGTTTCCCGATTCTCTCCAAAATGGGCACCAAACTTGGTTATCAAGGGATCGAATACCTGCAAAACTGAATAACCCTAAATCGGTTTGACTTCTGCCACATGGGCTCCGATACCTAAGTTAGCTATAAGAGAATCACTAAACAAGCAATAAGCAAGCAGGATACTTGAAGTGTAATTCAGTTTATCTTCAATGAGTGAGTTCCCCTCTATCTATGATTAATCTTCCCCTTAGGGTTTCATGAACTCCAACCCTAGGTCATCTCTAGACAGTCGGGCTTACTGGGTCGAGATTCATGCGGGCCCTTTTATTAGGTTTGAGCTCAAACATCGATTGGTTGACATTAGGATCGGGAGAGAGCTCGAGAACCTTCTCGACCTAAAGCCGAGGAGCTCTCGATGCTGATGTGGGGTTCGACTCTCAAGTGGGCTGGCCCTTGTGCTCTGGGTCGACCCCGGTTGTCGGTGGTAACGATTTTTCCTTCTTCTTTTACGGTCCACTCCCTATTCTCCTATGAACCGTTTTGTTCCCTACAACTGTTTCTAATCTTTTAAGATTTTACTTTTCAATTTAGTCCTTGATCTATTAAAATTCTCAAATTTATTGTTAATGTATTAAAAATACTCAATTAATTAGAACACTTCATACCAAAACTTAATCTTTAACATAAATTAATGTGTCATTAAATTATTATTTTATCAATACATTTGAACATTAAAAAAATGCCAATTAAAGTTTAGAAAAAATTTAAAGGGACCAAATAAATATAAAATTGAAACCATGCAATAGAATCTTCTAAATTCAACAACATGGAACACATACATATACATATACAGAGGAACAAAAATGGGAGAATATTACATTACAAATACAAAACCAAACCAAACCAAACCAACACAACACTGGTCATTAATGGCTTAATTTAAATACTATGAAGTGTGATGATTGAAAAGAGAAAAAAAAAAAGCAATTATTGGAGTAATTACTCTCAATTTTATTCACAAACCCTAGAAGTAAAAGTAAGAAATTTATTTTAATTTATTTTTCTTCTCAAGTAAATGCAATACCGCCATTAATGACCATACTTAGAACCACAACTGCAAAGGTACCCAACAAAATTGCTGACGGAGACGTGGCTATGGCGGACGATCGCGGTGGTCCTGTTGTTCTGTCATTCGCCGCACCGCTTCCTGACCCACTCGGCGATGGCCCCGGTGATCCTGATGACGACGATCCCGGAGGTAATGGTGGCGACGGAGGCGAACTTGCCGGGCCACTGGACTCCGGCGGCAGTAGCGACGGTACTGGGGAGCCGAATGGTACCGCCGCCGGAGCTGTTGTGGGGGTTATGGCGCCGGCCGGAGATGGTGAAGTTGTCGGAGATTTTGTTCCGGAAGATGGTGAGCCTGCTGGAGATGGGTACGCTGTCGAGGATGGTGAGCCCGCCGGAGATGTTCCGGGGCCGGCAGCGCCACCGGGGAACGGCGAAGGGGGGGACCCCGACGGAGAGTTTGCTCCGGGAGAGCCGTACGGCGAAGTGTGGGACACTGAGGGAGAGCCAGACGACGGAGCTCCTGACGGAGAGTTCGCTCCCGGAATCGACGAAGAGGGAGAACCGGCCGGAGATGGTGTCGTCACCGGAGTTTCAGACCCTGAAGGTGACGGCGAAGTGGGTGTCCCCGACGACGGAGCTCCTGAAGGAGATTTCGCTCCCGGAATCGACGAAGAGGGAGAACCGGCTGGAGCGGGTGTTGTCACCGGAGTTTCAGACCCAGAAGGCGACGGCGAAGTGGGTGTTCCCGACGGCGGAGCTCCTGACGGAGATTTCGCTCCCGGAATCGGCGAAGAGGGAGAACCAGCCGGTGCTGGCGTCGTCACCGGAGTTTCAGACCCAGAAGGCGACGGTGAAGTGGGTGTCCCCGACGGCGGAGCTCCGGACGGAGATTTCGCTCCGGGATACGGCGAACCAGGAGAACCTGCCGGTGTTGGTGTCGTCACCGGCGTTTGAAACCCAGAAGGCGACGGCGAACTGGGCGTCCCCGACGGCGGAGAGCCGGACGGAGATTTGGCTCCGGGATACGGCGAACCAGGAGAACCAGAGGGAGACGGCGAGCCAGAACCAGGTTTCGGAGACTCGGCTCCAGGAGGCGAATGCGACGGCGGCGAAGGAACGACCGGCAGCGGCGACGGAGGAGGCCTTACAGCAAGAACAACGACCACCAATTTCTGGCCCTTCTCACAGCTCCCATCTTTGCCACTAACAAAATAAAAAGGCCCACTCCGATCAAATCTGAACTCCGAATTCCCATCCTTCAATTTCACAATCGGATTCTTCAAATTACACTGCTCATAATCCTCTTTACTCACCACCAACACAGAATCCACCCCCTTCGCATACTTGAACACTAAACCCAAACCCACCAAATCAAAAAATCATCAGCCATGGCAATCAAAATCAAATCAAATCAAATAAAAACTCGAATTCATCTAACAAATTAAGACTCACCCAGAACGTCATTGACATTGAATCTGTTTCTCTGAGCCCAAGAGTTGTAGTCCTGAGAGGGGTTGAGGACCCACCCGTCTTTGCCGCCCACATAGAAGGTGTAAGCTTCACAGAGGGACACAAAACAGGGGACCAGAATGCACAGAGAGAACCACAGAGATTTTGAATTGGGCGACGCCATTGATTGAAGAGGGCAGGAGAGAGAAAATCCGATGGGGTTCTAGAGAGAGAGAAACGGAGGGAATATATAGGGCCGGTGGAGGAGGTGACCGTTGAAGTGTGGAGATTTCGGGAGAAAGCGTGTAGGAGAAAATCAGAGTGTACGGACACTGAAACGACATGTCGGCAAATTAAGAGTGGGCCGTACACGCGGCCTAATCTCAGTGGCTCATCCTTGTGTGAAAATATATATTTAATAGCTTAAAATACTATTTTCTCCCTATTTTAGTCTATAAACTTTCTTTTTCGAGTACAACAATTAGGATAAGAATTTAAACTCGTAACATTTTGATTAGAAATATGTGTCTTAACCATTTTAGTTATGTTCAGTTTGACAGTATATAAACTTTGTTGCTAAACTTTTAAAATGTTAATTTTTTTTTCTTTTAAAAAGAGACAATTTTTGTCCTTATTTTCGAACTTTTTGTACAAATTTTACTTATAATGGAAACTATTTAATATAATTCAATAAAATATTAAATATAATATTATATTAAAATTGTGATAGAAAAATGAGATTATAAATAAAATTAAGGAATCAAAATAGTCATTTCTTTAAACTACATACATTTTAAGAGTAAAATAACGTAAATGAATTAAAATTGAAAATACATGACCATTTTGAAAGCAGACGACCAAAATAAACTAAAAATGAAATAGTATTTTAAGATATTTAGTATTAATCTGGCCACTTTGTTGGAGGTCTTTAAATTTTGATACACGTGGAATTTTTTTCTTTCCTTCTTTGGAAAGTTATTTACTTTATTTATGCTACTAGATTACAAATTTAGTGCATAATTTTAGTTAATTTAATTAGCTAGATGGTGAGGTAAAAACTTGTTAGGATGATTATTAGCAGTTGGCCTGAGACAGAGACATGGCTTCTACAGGAAGTAAAGGTGCAGAATTATGGACAAAATCCCGATAGAACAATGCTGCATGGAGGTAGAAGAAAGTCGCATCACATGCAATTCAAAATTATAAATCAACCCTTTCAAGTTAATAAGTAATAGTGTTGACTATGTTAACCTATTTAAATCAAAATCAAACCTTAATATTTAGTAGAATTTAATATCTTAGGAGTTACTCGAAGGTTACAGTTATCAACAGAAAAAAATAATAATAAGAATAGGGTTTCCATTATAAAAGGGAAACTTTTCAAAATTAATTCCAATATTGTTCGGTAGACAAGACACCTATTTTATTATTAATGATATCTAATTTAAATCACTATGGTTTGAATTTATTTATTAATTTGCTTAAAATCAATTCAACTAAATGTATTTGTTTAATTATAGTTGAATCTATTGAATATGTTTTAGGTTTGAAAAAAATATAAGAATAATTGAGAGCTTGAGCATGATTCAACTGTCTTCTCCATACGTGGAAGGTTCAAATTTTCAATTCTGTATTTACGATGTTGTTCTTTAAAACCGTGATCGAAAGGAAAAAAAAGGCTAAGTTGATTGATTTAATTTGATTTCAAAAGGATGATGAATCCTTTAATTTCTCTTCTTCAAAAAGAAATAAATATGATTTGAATATGCAATAAATGTGAAAGTTGATAGAAACAATTCTTCATGTGTTCTAAGTTAATGTTGAGACTGAGTCATGTTTTTGCTTTTTAAATGAGAATTAATTAAGGGAGTTGAGAGATGAGTTTGGAGAATACAAACAAAGTTCCACGTTGATTTGGAAATAATACAATTATCTCCATTGGTACGAGGTTCGTTGGGTGAAACCAAAAGCAAAATCACGAGGCTTATGCCCGTACCATTGTAAAAACACGAAGGATACTTTGGGATACCGTTGTCCTTAACAAAAACTATTATCTTTCAATATTTCTCTCTTCCACCTGCATTAAGAAAAGCAAAATTAAAAGCTCCCATAAACAAAGAGAATCCAAACTTTTCTAAAGAATTACAAAATACCTAAAGTAGCATTGGAAAGAATTCCTTTAACCAAAAATCTAAATGGAAATTAATTAATAAACAAATCCTCAAGATTCCATTAAAAAGTGAACTTTTTTCTACATGTTTTTCAATTTAAATATGGTTCATGCAGCCATATATCAGAATTTCAGAGTTTTTCTCTTTACAAACTATAAGTTCAAAGCCTTGTCCAACCCCTAATATAATATATTAGAAGAAACTTTCTTCATTTTTCTATAGGTTTGTTTGTTTGTTTTTTTTTTATTCTTAAATAAAAGGTTGATTAT
>NW_019104501.1:217595-227599 GCF_001995035.1 Momordica charantia | reverse complement strand
TTCTTCCTACAACCTTGTGTTATGTGAGAACTCCGATGTCCATATTAGGAATTTGCAATCTCTAAAGATGAGGATGTTGATAAGTTGGGTCGAGCTTAAAAGATATTTCAAATTGAATTTAATTATGTGATTTGTGATTTATTTCACATAAATAATACCCTATATGATTAATCTAATTCAACTATGTAATATGGTAGAGTGAATTCGTTCGATTGTTTGAATTTATTCATTTCAGAAAGAAAGAAAAGAAATGTATTGATGTAATATGTTAATGCAGAAATTTGGCCTCTTGGAATTCCGTCAAATTCGTACCAATCTACTAGAATGATAGGGATCGACGAGATCTGCAAGACAGAATAGCACTAAAGACAAAGACAGGTGTGGCTCTTGAGGCTCTGATGCGAGCATACCTTTAGGGTTTGGCTTACTTCCCTAGTTGAATCTTGAAGTAATCAGGATACCTCCTCCTTTTGAATATAAGATATTTGAATCATAAGGTCATCAACATTATTCCTTTTGAATCTCTTAAAGGGAATTTGAACGGTGGAAAGTTGGGATTTTATCATACATAACATAATAAAGTTTAGAAACAAATTTTGCAATTGTCTTTTATTTTTTTTTTTTTAAAGATTGTCTATTCATTTATTTCTTATTCATATTAATTTAAAAATATAATAAATAAATCAAATTATAGGTTGGTTGGGATCATTAACAACACTAATCACCCAACATTGGATTAGAGGTATAGTAAATTATAGTACTATGACATTTATTACTGTTATGTCAAAATATTTAATGCCAATGTTAAAAAGAAGGTTTGGTTCATTTGAACTTTGTTCTCAACTACTTTTGAAAATTGTGGTGTACTATTCTATCCCTTCTTTCATGTAGTGGTAATTATGGGACAAAAATCATTTGCTTAACTTTATACCATTTTTATATGTAATCTATTTTCACTTAACTTAGATTTGAATATTTGTCTAATAAGATTTTGCAAATATGACAGTTTTGTAGGGCGATTAACTATTCGGGATAAACACTCATAGACATATATCACTAATAGATGTGCAGAGTTGATATGTGTTGATGTCGTTTTAACTTGTGTTAGATTTGTTATTATTTTGAGTCGGATTGCTATATGTGCAACTGTCTATGTAGTTTAAAAAGTTTTCTTTTTTCCTCACTTCTAATCACAATTTTTGTTTTAAAAAATAATATTATAAGTGTTGGGTGGAGATTTGAATTTTCAACCTATAAGAAAAGTTTTTATTTTAGGACAACATGTAGGGATGAGAATCGAACTCACAACCTCTTGGTTAGAGATATATATTAATTACCGCTGACCTATGCTCGCCTTGGCAACCTACGAGAAAGGTTACCAATGCCTCATTCATCGAATTATGTTTATATTAAAACATTTTTTATCAATCTTTTTTCTTTAATTCAATGATTGTGAGGTGGAGAATTGAACCATCAACTTTAAAGATGTAACAAGTGTCTCCCCAAAAAACTAACCTACACAAAATAACCTTACCCATCTAAAAAGGTGTCCTCACCAATCATATATCTTTAAAAAACAAATGCCTTAAAATGAGTTAAGGGTTATAATGGTAGGATCTAATTTGCTTCATTTTAGGAGGATTAATTGTTGAAATTAAAAATTCGGGAGTATGATTATAACACCTCTTAGGTTCAATTATAAATTTAGTCCATACTGTTTGAACTTAATTTCAACTTAGATCTACGGTTTTAGAAGTTTCAACTTGGTCCATTTAGTTTGAGTTTAATGTCAATTTGGTCTTGTGATGGGGTTAAACCTCACCAATTTTTACTCAAACCTAGAACATGTTTTATCCAACCAAAAATTATTTAGTTTTTTTCCTATTTTTACTCAAACCTAGATCATGATACACCTAGCTAACACAAGTTCATTACCATGTAAGTATAAAAATAACATATTACATTTGATATGATGATAAAAAAGACAATTTGCGAGGTTTGACAAAATTATAAGGACCAAATTGAAACTTAGCTAAAATCATAAGAACTAAATTTAAACTAAAGTGAAGATGTTATTAACTGTGAACCGATATTGGTTTATTTAGACAGAGGGATGGAAAAAATTGCAGAAAACCGAACAATTATACAATATTTACCTTATGTAACACATTGGGATTATTTAGCTACTGTGTTAACAGAAAAACAATAACCGAACCCAACGCTTATTGGTTTTTGGAATGTTTTTCAGATTTAAAGTAATAGACCAACAAGAGCACAGTTGCCCATTGTTACTAAAAAAGAAAAACAATCAGTAGACCAAATTACATAGGTAAAAGAAAAAAAAAATCAATTCTTTGTAAATTATTTATTGTGATTTCTATATTTGAAACCACCTTTTCATAAATGCATGCATGCACACATCTAACTTTGAGGTTAGAGTTAAGGGAAAAGAAGTTGAATATTAATTACAGGCAACAAATTAAAAGAGTGCCAAATATAATAGGCAAATTTCAGAACACATACAGCAAAGCAAATGGCTTAAACACCTCTTACAGGAAAAACATGACAACAAAGAGGCAAATAATTAGCTTCAACACCAAAGCCATTAATGGAAAAGAAAAGACAGCAGCCAGTTTAGTTTGAGGCTGGTGATGTATCAACAACGTGGCCTCGAGGTCGTCGAGGTCGAGAACCGTACTCGCCTTCACAAACGGTCAGGCAATAACCAGGAGTTAAAGTTGCCAATGACTTTGCACAACTCTGGATGCATCTGTCGATCACGGTAGGGATATGAGCATGAGCTTCTGATGCCATTGGAAGGAAGACGATGCTCATAGCAACCATGGCGACCAGGACAAGTGTTCTCAGGGTTGCTTTTGAATCCATCGTCGTTGCTTTCTTTCGCTGTCTGCCTCTGTGTCGGTTGCCTGTGGAAACTAGAAGGAGATGATGATGTTGGTGAGAATGGGAGAAGGGTTTGGTTGTTCTTAAAGGTTTAGGATCTGCTATTTCAGAGTTTTTGCCAGAAGAGGAAAAGATTAGCTCAAGAGTTGGAGCTCTTAATTTAGGATCTGGTAGTTATTTCATTGCTCTTAATAGATGGAAAACACAAGAAAGAAGTTAGGTTTTTAATCCTATTTTTGGTACCTGAAATTTCCATAGAAGTCCATCTTGGTCATCACATTCGGTATTAGTATATAGGTCACCATTGAAAAAACAACAATAATGAATGGCAATGAAAGGAAGAAAATAGAATGGACAAACAAGTTTATGTACAAAAATCTTATACAAACAAAAACGATAGACAAAGGAGAACATTTCATTATGATGAAAAATGGATTAAAAATCTATGCTCAGTTCAGTATACCAACACAAACCTTATAAGTATTTTTCATGTTAAAAAGTTACACAACAAACCTTTTAGATCAGGCTGCAAATTCAGATCACATATTTACAACTATCACTTATATCATTGTATTGCTAGTTGCTACCTTCTTTGGAGTTTGGATAAGAGTAACTAAAAATTTCTATTAAGTGCAATACAAGATTTAACGACAACATCGATATATAAAAATTGGGGATCAAAAGTTTAATATTTGTAGTTTTGAAGTTATGAAGATTAGCCTATTTAGAGGGTGTTCTAAGTTCTAATACCAATCTCCTTTTTGGTGTGTCGCTGTCATTTCTTTAGGCTGGCTGAACTCGATTTTCTCTATCTTCACGATCAAACTCCCTCTTTGTCCATCTTGAGCGAATTATTATTAAAAAGAGGGCAAGTGTTTGGCAGGAAAGACCACATATTAGACCAATCCATAAGCCCTGTCGTGGAAATAGCAATGAATGACAAATGAGAATTACGAGAGAATTTGATGTAGCCTTGGTCTTTGTTAAAAGATGAGTTAAAGCTTATTAACAATACATAACATGTGAAACATTTGTTATTAGCTAATATATTATTCATGGATGTGTTCTAGACTGATTATGATTACCTTAGCATATAGTTTCAACTTAAATCCAAGAAGGGCTGCAATTGTCAGACCAATTAAATAGAATGTTGCCAAGTTCATATAAACAACAAAATGCTGCCATCCACAACCTCTAGCCACACCTGCATTTCTAAATTAATCTTATTGACAGAGGAAAAATAAGAAAATACTTCAGATAGATAGAGAGTTCCAGAAAAAGGGGCTGTTAGTACCTAAAAGTACGCCTAGTACAGAATCTTCCATCAAAGAAACTGCCAGTAGGGGTACGATGGATGCAAATTCATCTTTTATTAAGGGGACATCAGTGAAGAAGCCAGCCCAAATACTATGACCAAATACTAATGTTAAAACAACTGTGATCCCGAGAAAGATTGACAGCTTGAGACTGACAAACATTGCATGCTTAGCTCTCCAAGGATTGCCTGCACCCAACTCATTTGATACCCTTATGCTGTCACAGAAAGATTCATTTGTTAATCTGTTCGAACATAGTCGAGGAAACGTAAAATCAACAAGTTTTCCTCATACCAACCTTGCAGCTGCACTCAATCCATATATGATCATGTAAGCAATTGTTTCTGTACTCACACTTAAATGTATCAAGCAACAGGAAAAAGCGAAGGCGGATTAAGAAACAGGGAAAAAGAAAAATTTAGAGCAGACAAGATGAAGAGAAAACAGAGAGGCATACCACATTGCCATCAAAGATGTGGTTGTTTTTGAGTCTGGAGTCAAGCCAGCCAAGAATATCAGAATCTCAAATGCCCAATATTCCAAACTGATAACAAGAATGAAAAGGAAGACAATCTTAGAGTATATTATTTAAACCATAAATTTCAACTCATGAACCGAAACTGTGACACTTGACAATTGAAGACTGACTCATATTTGAACTTCTACATTACGCCATCGTATTAGTGAGGACACTGCCATAGTTCAGCTTAGGACCATTTTTTTACAGAAGGACTCAACTTTTAGTTTTAAATCCAAAGACACACACAAAATTATTCATTTTAATTCAAGTGTATTTACCGATGAATTCATCTTCCGAAAGAAAACTTCTTCAATTTGGAACCGTTAAGGTTATGAAAAGTTGAGGGCGTTTACCATACCATAGCCGCAGAAGGCAGGGCAAGTTTCAAGCTCCTAAAAATGTAACTAAATGTATCTAAAGAAAATCCTTCCCAAGTATGCTCAAACTTTTTAGCTTTAAGCACGTATATGGCCAAAATCATGACTGCTATCCATAAAGAAACAGAAGCAGCCAAAGGAGCCCCCTTGAAATCAAGAGCTGTCTTGTGAACCAGAGCATATGCAGTGCCAATGTGGATGGCCAAAGGTATCGCTGAGAAGAAAATTAGAGGCATGACAACAGATTGCATTTGAAGAAATCTTATGATGTTCTGCAAGAAGCCATATGCAAATATTCCGGGAATGAGAAACTTCAAATAGACAGCAGCCATCTTGGATATTTCATGATCCTGATGTACAAAAACTAATATGGGTTCCGTGAAGAACCACAAAATTGATATCAAGATTGAAAAGAAGAAGGAGATGATGCAGGAGGCTTGCAGATAGATGCCCAGCATTCTGTATACTTTTGCACCGAATCCCTGTCCACAAAGCGTCTCAAGTGCTCCACTTAATCCGGTCTGAGTCATGATAAGAACAATAAGGACTTCTTAAAAACCAAAGTAACACAAAAATTATAAAGCTTGAACCCCATTAAAATAAGCTTAAAGAGAAATAATCCTCACGAAAACATGCCAATAACAACCGAATTCTGAATTGGACGGAAAGTGAAATAGCATTCACTTTACATTAACCTTGTGGACAGGGATATGATCATATAAAGGCTACGATTAAAATCTCAGTTCCAGAAGTTTTTAGTGTATATATGGAATGTAGTAATCAGCTCATTCAGGTCTACTGATGTCCAAGAACTGCCACAGATTGATTTTCAATGTTTCCATCACCGCAAACACAAAATGTGAAAGTGAAAACTAGAAACAAAACAGAGTTAAGATACAGGACGTCTAATTAGAGGCGGCTTAGCGATTACCATGAAAGCGAGGCCAGTTCCGGCGGCCCATGCGTTGGCCAGCGTAGCACCAGCGAGCTCAAGCTCGCCAAGATGACCAGCGAACATTACAGATACCAAAGTGATTAGGTAAAGGAAGACATTGGTGAGAATCATCGGAAGTGATAACAAGCCTTGTTTCTTGGCTTCCTCGATGTCCAGCGCTTTCGTCCGCCAGCTCGATCCATTTGTTCCGGCGACCTCTATTTCAGTCGCATTATTTGCAGGAAGCATGTGGCCTGTTCACCGGAGTAATCGCATTTACCGGCGAAAACGTGAAACGGCCGATTCAGTGGCGGGGAGTAGTTGGCCGGATTTTGAAGGCGGAGAAATGAGAGTAAAGCGGTGCGGCGGACTGCGTTTAAATGGCGACACCAAGGCCGCGCTGAAACGCGCCATGTGAAATGCGACAGAATAATCTTATTATAGTAATTGAATTTCAAATAGTTTTCTCGTGTCGCGGTTAATAAAATATTATACTTTCTAAACTGTTTAAAATTCAAATTCGCATTCAACTTTTTGGGTTTTTTTTTTGTTTCTCTTACTTTGAAGTTATTATATTTTCATCTTTAAATTTTTTAAATATCTATATTATTTTTTAAACCAGTGTTAATCCAATATGCTCTAGTAAGCCAATAAGTCCGATGACTCGAATCTAGGGTTTGTGTTAAATGTAGCGATAATTAGAATTTTGTAGTTACTTCTCAATTATGAGACATTCGTCTCTATTATTTTTCTTTTTCTTTTTTAAATATTTTCTCTTTTTGAATTTCCAAAAGTTGAGATTCAAGTTGAGAGGTTTGATAGGTCTTCAAAAGAACCAAAAGATTAGGTCTAGTGACTTATCTCACGGAATGGAGCTCAAGGAACTCGGCTCATGGGATACCCATGGGTCAGCCATGGCCCCTCATGGGTGGTTTGGGCTTTTGAGCTTAGCCTCTTGATTTATGTCTATGGACTTGATTCATCGTGTAATGGTCTATGTACAGGATTTGGGTTGTACCCATAGATCAGCCTTTTAGATCGTTCCTAAGCTCGCACATTTTAGATGACTAGACTATAATGTAGTTCATTTCTAGATTAGAATTTACTTTACCCCTAACAACTTTTAACGTATATCTATCAACTAATATAACCGTTTCAAAATTTTAAGATCTGAAAAATAAATATTTAGAAAATTAGGGATGAAAATCAAAACTTAATGACTAAAATAAGACTTAAATCTTATTATTATTATTATTATTATTATTCAAAGTTTGTAAAATAAAATCTTGCACGTTTAGACTATGATCTAGAATTGTTGGATAATTCCATTTCCAGGAAGTCAGAAAAAAAAATAATAGTACAAATTAATTTTTTTAAAAAATAACCCAGAAAAATATATAAATTAATTATGTGTCAACTTGATATAGCTCAATGATTCTAAACAAACACCATGCTTATGAATTGTAATTCCCATCCCATTTACAATATGATACAATATATTACAAATTTTGAAGCATACTTCGAAATACCACTAATTAATCAAAATCCAAATCTTTATTTTCCTTAAATTCCAAATTGAAATTGTTGTCATCCTAATTTATTGCTCTTGAAAATCCCAAATTCTTCTGCAATTTCTTGTCTAGTCTCATGAATCAAGCCAAAGCTGGATTTTGTTTCCCTTGATGATCTAAGAGCTCAATCCTTGTCCAGTTTGAGCGAACTATTAATATCAATAGGGTCAAAGTTTGGGATGATAGACCACAGATTAACCCAATCCACAATCCCTGCACCAAACACATTATATTTGTCACATTCAATTTCTTACAATTTAGATTCTAAGTTTTCGTAAAAACTTTAGTTCTTCGACTCTCGAACATCGCTGAATCAGCATAAAATTATCATCATCGTTAGTTTTTTTATAAATCGCTTAACTGAAATCCTGTGGACATGTCATTTATTTATTTACGGGAACAAATACTTGACATGTCATATTAGTGACTAGAATACATCTTAAAAGTTTAAGGACTAAAATAGAATTTTAAACTTACCGAGGCGTAAAGTTTCATCCTGAACTCCAGAAAGATTGCTGTTGAAAGGCCAACAAGATAGAATGTTGCCAAGTTTACAAACACAACCATGTGTTGCCAACCACATCCTCTGGCCACCCCTGCAGATTTTGAATATGTTTCAGTCAAGAACATGTTAAACAAAAAGTGAATTCGCTCGGGAGAGCCGAGAAAATTTATGGGAACCTGATAAAACGCCCTGCACGGAGTCTGCAAGCACGGAAATGGCGAGAAGGGGAGTCATGGAGGCGAAGGCTTGTATAATCACAGGACTATCACTGAAGAAGCCAGCCCAGATGTTGTGGCCAAACGCCAGCAGAAGAACAACAGCCAGGCCTAGAAGGATTGAAAGCAGAAGAGTGACAAACATGGCTTGTCTTGCTCTCACAGGGTTGCCTGCCCCCAACTCATTCGAAACCCTTGTGCTGTCCAATAAGGTTTCTTTTTTGTTATGTGATATGTGAGGGAGAGGCCATGGAGAAAAAGAAGAAAAGAGCTGATAAAATTTGTTTACCTTGCAGCTGCACTGAGTCCATATGTGATCATGTAGGCGATGGCTTCTGTGTTTACACTTTTGAGCACATCATGCCAAAGGGAGATCTCGGTCAATTATTGGAAATAGATCTGAAGTGTGTTTAGAAGTAGAGTTTCAATAACATAAAGATGCTCTTGACTACTTGAAAAGCACTTCTCAAATTGTGTTTTTGTATTTGGCAACAAATTAAATTGTGGGTTATGTTTTGAGAGCGTTTTTGGGGCAAGGCAAAACGCACCTTTCGAATAGCTTAAAATAATCACGTTGTGGAGTGACTAAAAGTGATTTGAAAAGAAAAAAAAGAGAGAGTCAAAAACACAAATCTCTTTCTCACAAAACTAAAACACTTGTGAGCTGTTTTTTACTCATGTGCTTGACCAAAAAGAATATAAAAACACTTTTAAAAGTTGAGAAGAACTTTGCACATATTCCAAAAGCATTTCAAAAACACACTCTTACAAAATGTTGGGATAGTTTTTTCATAATGCTAAAAGTGCAACAGTTTTCAAAATTGCTTAATGAAAGGGTTACATATGACAAGAAGAGTAGACTCTGCCAACAAAAGCATTTCCAAGCACAGTTTTTAACATTAGAGGACAAAAGGAGGAACAAAAACATACATGGTCCGTACCAAATTGCAATCAAAGATGTATTTTTTTCTGAGTTTGGAGCCAATCCAGCCAAGAACACAAGAATCTCAAATGCCCAATACTCCAAACTGTTCACAAAATGAACAAAGCATCAACACAACAGTCCACAAACCCCTCAAACCAATACAAATTAGGGACACAAAGCTCCAAAATATGCAACAGACACATCATTCACTTACCAATTTTCAAGCAACAAAAGAAAGAGAGAGACAAAACAAGTTCCAAAAGTCAAGAGCCAGCACTTACCAAACCATTGCAGCAGAGGGCAAAGCAAGTTTCAGGTTGATAAATATGTAACTAAAAGCTTCAACAGAGAATCCTCCCCATGTGAGCTCATACTTCTCAGACTTAAACACATGAATGGCCACAGCCAAGAGTGCCACCCACAATGAAATGGAAGCAGCCAAAGAAGCTCCCTCCAGCCCCAAACTTGTCCAGTTCACCAGAGCATAAGCAACACCAAGGTGAAGGACCAGTGGGATTGCAGAGAGCACAGCCAGCAACATGACAGCCGACTGTGCCTGAAGAAACCTCAGACCATTCTGCAGAAACCCATAAGCGAACAGCCCAGGGATCAGAAATTTCACATACCGGGCGGCGGTTTTCGATACATCGGGATCCTGCTGCAGCAATAGCAACACGGGCTCTGTGAAAAACCACAGAAGGGAAATGAAGATCGAGAAGAGGAAGGAGATTATGCAG
>NW_019104501.1:199336-213475 GCF_001995035.1 Momordica charantia | reverse complement strand
GAAGACAAGATTTCATGTTTTTTAAAAGCAAGGTATACGTGTCATTGTCGATATTATTAAACATATTTCTCTTAAAAGATGTGATAAAACAATATCTCAACTAACTATGTTCCTCTTAATAAATGTGGTTATCAACTATTGGTCATTCATTCAATTATGCAATTCATTATATTTCTTCAACAAAAAAAAATATTATGCAATTCATTTTTTGATGAGTTTCATGACTCAGAGATATTTTTTCACATGCACAAATTCATGACCTTTTGGTTGGAGATAACTATTTTAACTCCTTTTTTAGTACAATTTTAACTCGTTGAACTATATTCAAGTTGACAACACAATTGTAAGATTGTAAACTAAATAATGTATACAAAATATTCTTTTATATCGACCATCATTTCGCTTAGTATAAGTCTTTTTTTTTCTGACATAAAAGGGTTCGAACTTGGATCTTGAGTGTCACACTCAGACCTATTGTTATTGCGTCAAACTTTTACTATAACTAGCATATGCATTATGAACAATGTATACATGTTTTTAAAATCAATTTGATTATTCTCAATGAGTGAAAATATCGGGGATCGAATTTACAACCTCTTGCTTGGATATATATGTCAATTATTACTGAAYTATGTTTGATTTGAGTGGTTTTAGAATTGCATATTCGAGTTATTATATAATATCTCAAAACAATAGTGGATGTCTATTTTATGTATGTATACGTATGTATGTATATATATTGGGGATTCAACCTTCTATCTTAAAGAAAGTTATTGGTGTCTTATTCACTTAGTTATATTCGAATTGACAAAAACATACACACATAAAAGATGTTAATATTGCGATTTCCCTAAAGAAGAAAGAAAGAAAAAAGAAACGTGAATCAATTTAGAGTTTCTTCTTACATCTTTCATTAACTATATTTTAACGACCAACATGAATTTAGCTTAGTGGTGATTGGTACATATATCCAATTAAGAGGTTGCGAGTTCAAATCTTCATCCAAAAGATTTTGGATTAAAACAGGTTTGGTAACCATTTTTAGTTACGGAATCCATCAACTGTGCCTGTGGCAGGTCGACTTCAGCCAAAAAGTTCGGGATTTGTGGCTGGGTCGGGATGTGRTTCTTCAATTTCAATTGACTAATCTGAAATTTCATTCTCTTTGACTTTTCCAGTATCTATAGAATGAGCACTGTGAACTATTTGCTTCAAAAAGATAGTTGGTTGAATGAAACGGAAACCTTCTTTCTTTTTTCTCATCTATCACAAAGGGGGCCTCGGGGGGCCTCAGGCTCACGGACGAGTTCAGGAGCAATTAGATCATAGTTCAGCACCCCCACCTCGTTCTTCGATTGAAATCGAAAACCAGGTTAAAAAATCTTTTTTTAAGATGGGGATATTCGCGGGAAAAATTATCAGTTTTGTAATTAATTTTAATTATTTTTAGAATTAAAAAAGTTTAATAAATATATCTTAATTAATTGTGAAATTATTATTTACTATTATAATAATTACTTCAAAAAATATTTAATATTTTATTCATAATGGAGTAAATATGTTAATAAAATATATATTAATTATTAAAAAAATGGAATCAGGATGGGATTGGAACATGTATTTACTGTTTTTGAGCAGAGACTCGACCCTGTGTCAATTTTTGTCATCCCTAATATAAAGATACGAAAATACAAGTTTAGATAGATGGAAATAGAGTTCTAAAGAGAAATTTTTGAGAGATAAAGAAACATATTTAGAAAAAGAAAATTAGTGAAACAAAATTTAAAGACAAAAAGAGATAAATTTAAAGACAAAAAAAAACACTTAATATTTTCTGTAGTTGAAAATTTTCAATGGAAAAGAAAAGTACATTTCTTCGAGAAATGGAATTTAAGAAAATACCAAACATATTTAAAAAAATTCTTCCAAAAACTATAAACATGTAATAGTAGAAAAAAGAATTGACATAGCTGCAAAAACTTAGCTCCCACAGTGATAAATAAGCACATTCATAACTCATATCCCTAATACAGATCTCCAAAAAATAAAAAAATAAACTGATCAAGGATATTAATTATTGATAAAATCAAAACTGAAAATAGACCCATTTGCGAATATCTATCATCGAAAGTAATATGAAACGAAATCTAGATCATACCCCAATCTTAGCAGAGAGTTAAAGCACTTATCTGCAATTAAAATGTCGTTCAATATATATTTAGGATAAGAAACGTGACAGAAACATTGGCTTAATTAAATATCAAAACTACTTTATTCTAATCTTTTGAGAGAACTAAATCCATGCCAATAGAGAACATATGATCAAGCAGATGTGCAGAAAATAAAAATGTTAAAGGCTAGAGCTGCAGTTTTTGCAGAGAACATTCTAAAATTTGGAGTAGAGAAGAGAAGATTACATACTGTTTGTTTCTTGGGAAAGTGAGAAAGAAAATAATAGCAGAATGGCATTATGGTAGGGGTAGAAGATGGAATTTAGTCTATTCTTTCTTCTCTTCCTTGGTTGGTGGTGGTGGAGCTTCCTTGGGTTTTTCTTGAGCCTTTGGTTTGCCATTTTTGGGCTTCATGAAGCAGAAACAAGAACAACAAGGGCATTGGAACAAGAACTTCATAATTGAAATCTTTCCTAGCTAGATCTCTCAATCTCTCTCTTTCTCTCTTGCCAATTTGAGCCCCAAGCTCATATGTAATGTAAAGTAATAAAAGATGAGAGAGAGAGAGAGTTTGGGCAGCCTTTTCTCTCTCTCTTCTTTCTTTTTTATCTTCTCTTTCCCTTATCATCTAGAGGGGTGCAATGTCGAATATTTCTCATACTGGTCCTTCGTACTTTTACAATGGTATAATATTGTTCACTTTAAGTATAAGTCTTTGTATTTTTACTTTTGATTTTAACAAAAAAAAAAAAAACATTATATATCATGAATCTTCTCTTTCTCTTATTAATGTGAGACTTTGATTGCATTCTTGAGAATCTTCCCATTAAGAAGTCATTCATCCGTACAACTCTTATCTAGACTTGATTGATCATCTTTTTTGGAGCACACATTACCTATTCGATACAGACTGAAGATTCTATCAACATGACTATATAAGTTAGGGGCATGACTCTAATACAAGAGGTTAGGGACAACATATCCTATATGTGTATTCTCTCAATGGTATAATATGGTCCACACTTTGGACATAAGGCCCGCATGGTTTCGATTTTGGTTTCACTCGAAAGGTTTCATACCAAGGCCTTGTACTTTTATTTGTTCACTTTAGTCCCTGTATATGTCTGTGAATGTATCAAATTAGTCTTATAAACAAAGCATCACGTGGAAATTGGAAATGTAAGTATGAAATTTTGATCTTGGGTGGTGTCAAATTATTTTTTAGGTTAAATTACACGTGTTATGTGTTAATATGAGCATAATTCAATGGTAAATGCATATGACTTGTTTTTTTGGGTCGGAAGTTTAAATCGACACTCCCATATTTGTTGTACTATAAATTTGTTTTGAGAAAGTTGGGAAGTTCAAAGACCTATTACGATACATTATTAAAAGTTTTAAAAAATATTAATTAAATATGACAAAAATTTGCAATTCTATCAAATTATGGGACTAAAATGTTAAAGGTGAAATACTATAGGGATTGAACTATAATCAAACCTTTTTGATAAAGCCATTATTGGATTCCAATTCAATCCTTTTCAAAGAAGGGGATTTGAGATGCCTATTAAATAATGCCAACCAAGGTGTGGGACAATATAATATTATTTGTGAAGAAAAGTTGGGTACCCTTTTCATTACTTTGTCTCCCCATAAAAATTTTCTAAGCTGGCAATCAATGTGATTTTTTTTTTCTCCAAGCGTAATTTAAGTGGTCAAATATGATGCGGTTCATCAGATGACTCATCCGACACTTCATCAACGTTTGAACCGCATATGGTTAGAAGATAGTTTGTTGAAAATTTTTAAGATGGTTGTTGATGATCGTTCTTCTTCCTCTCTTTTTACCGTCTTTAAACACTTCAAAAATAAAATGTGAGTCGATATATCATATAGTTTGCAATTTTATTACCATTTTAATTTACTATCGTTAACCTACTGAGTTTTGTATATTAATTTTGAACATTCTTGAAATATAGTTATTTGGGTTTTGTTTCTAACTCAATGTATTTTTTATGGTAAAGTTAGTAGAATATTCTTCTTTTTATTTATGTAGTGAATTATTAAAGTTTGTTTTCTTTGAACGAAAAATCATCAATAATAACTTTGATTTCAACTTTCTTCACTCTCTTTGTATCTTTGTCGAAAAAAATATCTATTTTCATTGGTACAACACCATAGAAATGGAAGTTTTAATATACAACATTTTGATCAAAATATATGCTTAAATTAACAGGAAAAAACTATTTACTTTTTAAGTTTTTCACTTGCATTTTGATGTTTCTTTTAATAATTAAGTTTAGATAATGTTTGTTGTCGTGATTACCTCTACAATGATCTTTTGATCAAAATCCCACTTCTATTTTTTAATGTGATTACCAATAAAAACTTTATGTTAAAATTATTGAGGAGTCAGTGAACTAACTTCACCTCATTTAATAAAATATATAACAAATATTAAAAAATTAATTTTTATATAAATAATTTATTTTTTTAATTTAAAATTTAGAGAAGGATAGAAACACTAAATAATTACCAAACATGTTTATATTTCTTTTTTCAATCAAATATGAATGAACAAGAAATATTACCAAAAACAGTTTTGTTTTTAATTATTAAAAAAGGAAACAAAAAACAAAAAAAACAACAATGTTACCGACAGTCTTTAAAAACTGAAACGACCAAACCCACCACTCAAGAAAAGGGTTTCAATTACAATGGAGTAAATCAACTATAAATACAAGTATAAATTAATCAATTCCAAACAGGGGCCAAAACAAACCTAACTCAAGGTAATTTGCATCTGGTTGTGAGTCCGATCCCCTACCTCACATGTTGTACTAAAAAAAATCAACCAAGGGGAAGAAAATATTATTTTTAAATAAAATTTGTATAAAATGAAATGCACCAACATTAAGTAATTAGCAACCCAAAGTATTATTCATGTTTGACAAATTGGCATCTTATTTTGTACCACTTTTTGACAAAGTTGAAGCTGCCCATGTGATTGCCCATCACCCCAACTTGTTCTTTTTCTATTCAAATTAATATAAAGGGTGTTTGATATGATTTCTCACGATATTTAATTAATTAATTAATTTATTTATTTATTATAATATTGGGCTATGTGACGGAAAGCACTTTTGAATGTCCAAAAAATACTTTATTTACATGCATTTAGAAGGAGAATTAATTGTTTTTTTTATAAAGAAAAAAAAAAAGTTTGAGTGGGTAACTCCATTTTCTAAAATATATTGAAACAACTGTATTAAAAAAATCAATTTTAATGTTACGTGATAATTATTTTTTTTTCGTATTTTTGTTACGTATACTTTTAATCTTTGTACTTTCAATTTGGTAGGTAATATTTTAATTTTTCTGGTTTAACATTTGCAATAATTTAGTCTTTATCATAAACAATGTTTTTTAAATTTAATTGAGTTTTTTTATATATGTAGATTAATTGATCAACTGATAAAAGACCAAATGTGTTTATAGATTAGACAAACTAAATTCATTGTATAATAAAATTGACCCTTAAATTTGATAGATTTTTCATGGTAGGGACAAAATCATTATAGATTTAAACTATAAGAACTAAATTCCTACATGCATACTACTTTTTTCAAAAAAATAAAAATAAATAATAATCATAAGAATTGCTCCAAACTAAAATTTGTGGACTAATTTTTAACTCAATTTGAATTTTGAAGGCAAAAAAAAAATTGTTACGAACTAAAATTCAACAGCTAGGCCAAATACACCAAATACAGCAACTTGAAATGTTTACATCCTAAGCAACCAAACAAACAAAAACTAATTAACTTAAATATTTTATTGACAATAATTTTAACAATTTTTTCAACGTGTGGAGTGGAGGTGGGGGTTCGAAATCAAGGCGTTCTAATCGGACATAGGTGCCTTAATCCATTGAGTTAGGCTCAAATTGACACAATCATTCTAACAATGATACCAATATTATTATAGTTTCTTTTCGTATTTATAATAATTCTTTTAATTATTATTTATATAATATTTTCTTGAACCATAACGTTCCCATAATTTTCTTGTTTCCTACTTCTCCCTTTTTTTCCTTGAAAATATAACCAGTAGATGCTTGATAAGCAAGAGAAGCATTGCTAGTGTGGGTCAATGGACATCATGGTAGAGAGTAAAGAGAAGAAAAGAAAAGTGTTAGTCCATTCTCATATCTATTAAATATAGTACAAGTCTCAAAGGTATATAAGCAACGACAATCACCTATTAACTCGAGATCATTTAGATAGAGTTAAAGAAAAAAAAACAAAAAAAACAAAAGCATGCACATCTAAATACAAAATATACAATACCATATGGTTTTTGTAAATATAAAAAATCTTTGTTGTGCTGGCAAAGTCGAAAGCTGTTACGCGACCTCTGGAACGACTATCTTAATCGTGGTTGGTTAAATATGAAATTTTTATTTTTGTTATTTTATCTTTTAAAATTTTTAATGAAATTTTTTTTTCCAGTAATGATCCAACTTGATTATTGATTTTGTCACATGATTGCATGAATCTATAAAAGTTGATAAAATGTGAATATAACATGTAATATAATCAAATATGTGACAACCAAGTATGACTTTTCATTAATTTACTAATCAATTTTATTAACCGTACGTCAAAATATATGTTTCAACTCGTTAATTATATTAACGAGTCTAAGAGTCACGAGATAAAGTAATATAAAATTTACTTAAAAATCAAGTTTTTTCACTTTTCAAGAGGAACGAAATTTCTCTCTTTTGACATCGTGGGCTCCCGATAGGAGGCCCAATCGATAATGGGCTATTAGCCCAGTGATTCAGCCTTGTCTTTTATAATTACATCATCGGGAAAAAAAAAAATACTTAATAATCTTTATTAAATATTTTTTACTAATTTGGTCCTTTGGATTTAGTTACAATTTAATACCCATGTGTCGGTGAATTTCACAGATAGCACCAATACCATTTTATAGTGCCCCAAAACTCACCCATTTTTTTGTCTTTTTTTTTTAATTTTTTTTATTGAGCTTAGATCAGCCAAATAAAAAATATAAGTTTGACACCTTGGTTATAAAATTAGACTAAACGACCCTATCTAACTAAATTATAACATTTAAGACTATAATGACCGGCCAAACCGAACATAACTCAAGTGGTTATGAGACATCTCTATTTTCCTAAAACCCTAACATATATTAGAGTAAAAACTTCTACATTATTCCAAGCATATTAATTAAACAACTTTTTCTTTTCTTATTTAAACTTTTGCAAGGTCGGTTATAATGTTATAGAAATAATTATAATAGAACTTCTAATTAATAAATTAATTATAAGCTTTTGTTCTTCAATTTGTATCCTTAAATTTTTAATTTGGTGTTTGAACATACACATGTACTTGAACTAATCCCTTGAAATCAATCAATATTTTAAAGACAACTCCATCAATTTAACATTTGCGGTATTGACTTATTTAATTTGAACTTGTTGGAAATCAACCTACTTGAATTTTTAGAATAATTTGATATTTGATGCGTCTTGCTTGAAATTTGAGATTTTAATTTGGGGTTGGGATTTAATTTGAACGTACATATGCACTTGAACTGATTGGACACGTCGGTTTTAAGTGTTTAATAGATCAAGTGGCTGCAGTGATGTCAGAATTTTTTTCACCTCTTCTTCACATAAAACCATTCGTTCGTCTTTCTAAGGGGTCTCGTTCTGTTCATATGGCGCTCTGCCATTTTATGAGTCTCTTCCTTTTTACGTATAGCATCGCCACTCCCTTTGGCAGCATCCACTAGTTCAGAACTTAATTTGAAAGCCATATTTTGACCTGAACGTTTTCGGGAGATCCCTAATAACCAATAATCAAGTTATTAATGATGGGACGAAACTAAGAAAGAACCCTCGTGCGAAATACACTAAAAAAAGATTTCATTGAAATTATAAACTTTGGGAAATTGGGATTAGTTATTTATTTATTTGGAAGGGAATAAAAGTGAGAGAGAAATTGATTGGGAGAGGAGGTCAGCAACACAGCTAGCTTCCACAGTTGGTGGAATCTGATACTGATCAGTCTTTTGAAGTTGGAATTAATTTGATCAATAATCTCTGCTTTTTTTGGAAGTGCTTTTGGGAATTTCATGACACATAAAAAGCTTACTTATTAGGTTGCTGTGAAAATTCTTCTTGTCTTTTAACCATCAACCTCAAAGGCATCATCTATCATCTTTAATTTGTTCTCAAAATTATAGGCATTCTCAAATCACTTGCCTGATTCGTTACGTTAGGGTGTTAAAAGAATCTATAAATGATTAAATTTACACCAATTCTGTCAACTTAATCTTTTGAGGTTGATGGGTGGTTTAATATCAGGGTGAATCTTGTTTGAATTATGATCTAAAAATTCAAGCAATCGAGAAAATTTGGTTTACACGTGCCTGTCTAATCTACATCAATACCATATTCGTTAGTACCAACTTAACCTATATATTTTATGTTTATGATTTAATTTGGGTTTTGATAGTAAAAGGTTGGTTTGAGATAAACAAATTTACCATTCAAACAAATACTCGACTCAACCTAACTCATAAACCTCGCTATTAGTTTTGAATGTTTTGAATCTACTAGGTAAAAAGTTTGGAAAGAAATCAAAGCTTGCTAATACCTCTTCAATTTAAAAATTAAATTATAATAAAGCGTACAATCTGAATTGAACTCAACTAGTCAAGACACATGTATATTCAACCAAAAATCAAGTGTGTCATGTTTTTAATCTATATATAAAGTTTTTTTTTTTCATTTTTGTGTGTGGACAACAACGTCAAAACACTTGCAAGGGTTATTTAGGGCATATTCAGAAAGAAAATAGAAAGGAAGAAATTCCTTTTAAATGTTCATAAAAGTGAGGGAAATTTTCTTTAAATATTCTCCAAGTATGACACAATTGTAAATGATTGTGTGCATGATTCTCCATTGTCTTTTTCTTATCTTCCTACTGAAATCTGTACAGGTGTTTGTATAAAAATAGGATATATTCTGAGTTTCTATTCCTAATATCAATTTGTTTAACTTAAGCAATTCTTTTTCTTTATTCCATGTGCTATTAATTTATTGCTTCAACTACTATTTTGATCTCCACTCTATGTACTTTTAAAACGTTCTTTCAAAAAAACGTTCATTTTGATCTCTATACATTTAAATAGGAATCAATATCTACAAAATTTTAAGAGCTACATTGTGTTATGTTAAAAGTATGATCGAAAAAAATGAGATAAAATAAAAATAAATGGATCAAAATTGACACTTTTTGGAAGTATAATGACCAAAACCAACGTTTCAAAATATATGAACTAAAATAAATAAAAGTTGAAAGTAAAGTGGCCAAAATGAACCAAAACCAAAGTTATAGTAACCCAAACGGTATTTTAAAGCTATTTTATTATAGATTTATTTAATATTTCCGTTTAAGACAAAAAGAAATGCTGTTTCTTTTCTTTTCTTTTATTTTCTTCCCTTCCCCAGGATGGGTCTCATGTTGATAGGAAAGTTGTGTTATATACTGTTTGTTTTGATCTGGGTGCTTATCAGAATTCAGAAACTTCATTCATTAAAATTTCTTTTTACCCAAAAAAAAAAAAAAGACACTAATGCTTCCTATAGTTTCAATTTTCATGAGCAATAGAAAGCTTAAAAATTTAATATTCATTGTTCTAGGTCAAACTAAAGCAAAAGGTTTGAGATATTTGAAGCCACAAAATAGAAATGATGCGTATTAAACAATAAATACGATTGAATCAAACTAATTAATCCCCCTTTTTTTTAAGACCTTGTTGTTAAGGATCTCATATTAAAGGAACTTACAATGGTTTATAATAAATATATATGGTCTACTCCTCTCATTGTCGATTGGTTTTCAGATAAAACCTCATGAATATTAATGTGGTACCAGAGTCCAAAAACTCAAACAAGCATCCGCCAAAATCGATGAGTCAAAAGAGTCACGATCGGATATATTGATTTTGAGATGAAACCCATGAATATTGATAGACCTAACCTCATATTTCTATTAAATTGTTGTTGCAATATTTAGTACAAAATTGGTGGAATAAAATGATTTTTTTATAGAAATTAAACTTGAATATAACTAAGGTTTTAAATGTTCATGTCAAGGAAAATATCGAGATCTCAATTCCAGGTAAATATTGATAAAATGTATAGATATTTCTATACAAGTTAAAGAAGTTAAAAATTCGTAACAAACATTTAAATTAACAAATAAATATTTTTCTATTTCTAAATAAGTAAAAATTGATTAATATTAATATTATGCATATATCAGTGAGTTTTGTTGATATTTTTCATATTTTGTCCTTTTTTTTTTTWACATGATGGAATAGAAAACGTCGATTTATCGAATCCATAGATACATGAAAATGTTGACATGTCGATGAATATTTAATACTATAAATATAACTAATTATTAAAACATTTGAAATCTCTCTTTCCTACAATTTTCAAATCTTCTTCCACAATTGTCATATTATATTCGTTGGGGGAAAAAAAGATAAATAAAATTTAACTCACTTAGGTAATTTTTTTTTTTCTTTCTTGAGAAAAGTCTGATTAATCCTTACGTTTTGTTTTCCATTATTTTCAAAATCAATTACAAAATGTAACTAAATCTCTCTATTATTTCTCTCATTCTGTTCAAACATAAAACAAGATTGTTTTGATACAATGTTAAACATGATTAAATCATCAATAAATCCAAAAATTTAAGTTAATAAGTCAGAGTAAATTTAATCATTTATAATATACCCAACACAACCGGAACATTTGCTATTCCTATTTAATTTAAAGAAGAATTCATTCTAGATTTCTTCTTAAACTTGAACCGAAGCAATTTGATGATTGCCTCGGCAACCCGAGGGTGTAGTACGAGTGTTTCTTAGAGAAGAAGGTATACACTAAAAGAGGTAAAAGAGGGAGAAAAAGTTGTTGTCAATTGCTACAACTTTCAAAGGGATTCTCTCTGTTACTTACAAACAAAGAGGGACAGAGTTGACAAATGGGCAAAACTTGGTATGCAAATACAGACAAACACAAAAAGAAGAAGAAGAAGAAAAAAATGGAAACTTTAATTTATTCGGATTCATAAGGTTGGCGAGAGAGCGATGGGGATGGAGAAGCGGCGAACGCAGTGCTCAAAACTTATTAACTTTGATGTCATCTTCACCATGCAGAATCCCACTTCCAATTCTCAACTCTACCTTTTATTTTCTAACCCTTCCCCTCCCCATATTGGTACGTTTTAAACGTTTCAATTTAGTCCCTCGTGTCTTAACATTTTTCAAGTATATCCTTCTCGTAAGTGCATGGTGAAACCGGCTGGTTGATGATATCGCTGGTAAGTTGGTAAAAAGTTTGAAGAGGAAATCAGGATAACCTGTCATAAGTAGAATGTCGACTTTTCTTCTTTTAGAAAATAAGAAACTCTTCTGACATGTGATTAAACTTGTCATCAACCTATTTTAGCATTCACGGGCAATATAATCACACACGGTAGAAAAAGGGGTGATGGAATTAGAAGACATTAATATGATCGCTTGAGCTACAATTTTGTTGCCAACTCGAGCATAAATGGTTAAGGCGTACCTATATAAAAATATATCTGAAGGTTATATCGTCCTTTCAAAAGTTTCAATACGACGTTTGACATTTCATTAACATTTTAAAAATATTATTTAAGCAAATATCCGTAAATATTTAAAACGAAAAGTTAACGTAGCAAAATTTAGAATGATAAACGTGACAATTAACGCGGAAGTTTGTTTGGATTAAGTAAAGAGAAAATGTCAAAGAAGCTATAGTTTTTAAAAGGAAGATTATGGCAAAAATGAGTTTACAATAGAGGAAGTAGACTTTTAGGGCAAAAATAAATCGGAAAAGATAAGAGAACGGAAAAAGAAACATCGACGTTAGTTAATTGTGATCACGTCATTTTAAATTCTACGGTATATCAACTATCCATTCATAATATCAACGTACGTTTTCTTGAAGTTTTGTTGAGGAGTTTGTAGTAAGAAAGAGAAACCAAAACCAAGCCCAAGCATAGGCATGTGAATTCATGAGCTGCTCTGTCAAATCAGCAATTTGATGATAATAATGTGGTACAATATAAAACCCCTCTTTCCTTTCTCTTCCATCAATTCTTCTCATGTTTCTCATCTTATACGTTTCAATTACGTCAATAATACACTACTGTAACTCTCTCGTCCATAGTCTAATCGAAGACTGTTAAAACACTCAAGGATCTATTTGGTAACGTTTCTGTTTCTTGTTTATGTTTTCTCCTGTTAAATAAAAAAAATAGAATTACTTGACCTCCAACACCCATTAATTCAACAATGATAAAACAAGAAAATAAGAAACTTTTTTTTATACAATTTTGAGAATATTTCAGTTATTGTGGTAAGCTGATGAAACGAATGTTGATGGTGTTTTTTTCCTTCTCAATTTGTGAGAGAAAAATAGTTGGAGTCCTAGAGAAAATAAAAGATATTTAAATAGGATAACATCAAAGTATTTTGGTCCCTAAATATTAAACATTTTGTTTTAATGTCTATAAATCTTGCATAAAAAATCATGTTGTTAGTCATTCCCATTAATTTTTTAAAAAATAAAAACTTGACTTAGGCTTTTCTTTCGTTCATTTATCCGATCAATAAATGTTTACAGGTATAAATATTTGAAAGTATAATATAGCCAAACAAGTGTTGGGTTTTCAAATAGATTTGAATATAAGGACCAAAATAAAAATAAGATCGTATAAAACTAAATAAGATATAAACTGAGGTTTATAATTCAACGAGTAAAAACAATAAAATATAAAAAGAAAGAATCTCATTTTTGACAAAGTAGAAGAAGATAAAAGCAAACCCTAAAGAATGGAAAGCCATTTCATTCTAGCTAGGATGCTCAGAAAATGCAGAGTAAGTTAAAAACAAAAGAAGAATTTTTTTATTTTTTTATTTATTTTTATTTTTTTGAACATTGAATTAAAATTTCAAACCAAAAAGGAAAAAAAAATGTTGCTGTTGGACTGTCCTTGAAAATATGATATGTCTCTCTCACGGCTCCTTCCACTTCCTGCATTATGAACAAAACTTTACAGCCTTTCTTTTCTTCTGCTCAGTTTTTTCACATCTTCAACTTCACTTCCAAATACTCTTCCCAGTATCATTATTTTTTACAACTATACCGACCAAAACAGGCATTTTGAAACTACGACTAAAATAGACGGAAGTTAGATAGTTTAAAGACCAAAATGAACGTTTTGACGGTACAGAGACGAGCTAGGTGGCTTTTTTTTGGTCTTCTTTTTGTAATAGTACTCTCATTAAACTACRTGAAACAGGGGCTGTACTGCCCACCTGCCCTCCTGAATTATGCAGATTTAATTCAGGGTACCAAAGAAGTTCATGTTATAAATTTCACTCGTACCTGTAACAAGTAAAGTGATGATTATGTCTTTGTAAACACGTGTTACGAGTCGTAGATTCATATGCTTAAACATATTTCTGATTTGCAAAACTCAAACTATATCGACCAAGAAGAGGAGGGGTTTTAGTAGAATCTCATATTTTCGAGTTTTAAGATGAAGTTGTAGCTCCAAGGGGCAATCCAATTGGTAGGACTTGGAGTCTCTTGACCACACTGGTTTAAAGGTCTCAAGTTTGAGTCTCCTTGTGAGATTAATACCAAAAAATCTCGATGTCTCTCGAGTTCTGACTTTGGGACGATTGCGAGTGCCCCTAGAGTATAGGGGAGCAAAGTCCCGACTCCCGATTATAAAACAAAAGATGAAGAAGTTGTAAAAAAATTTCTAAAAGAAGCTAGGGAGAGTGGTAAGATGTGATGTAGAAGTATTAATCCACA
>NW_019104501.1:169280-198881 GCF_001995035.1 Momordica charantia | reverse complement strand
TCCAGGCCGTGGAAGGTCCGGTGGCGGCGTCTCTTCGCCAAGTTGCCAAGCACACAACTGTGCAACAGATTTGACTGAAGCAAAGAGGTATCACCGCCGCCACAAGGTCTGCGAGTTTCACTCCAAGGCGGCGGTCGTCATGGTGGCCGGAATTCGCCAGCGTTTCTGTCAGCAATGCAGCAGGTATTTGATCCTCTTTTAACAATATAAGCAACAACACTTCTGTTAACATTCTTCCCCCTCTTCTGTTCGTCTATGGTAATATGTTTGTTGTTGGTGGTGATCAGGTTCCACGAGTTATCAGAATTTGATGAAGCTAAAAGGAGCTGTCGCAGGAGGCTGGCGGGGCACAACGAGCGTCGGCGGAAGAGCTCGGCCGAGGAAGGCACAGGGCGCAAAGGACCTGCCCCACAGTCGAAGGAAAGCCATTGCAGGCAGCTGGTGGAAGATCAAAGAGGCAGAATTCAGATGGCTCCTCCAGGGAGTTCTGGCTATAAACACCTGCATATCAGATGAGGAAAACAAACCAAAAAAGAAACAGAGATTATCCATGAATCTTTGCTCTCTCTCTTCTGTCACTAAGAAATGAAAGACCTCCATAGAATGCCATGTTTTCCTTCAAGTTTGATGCTTTGTATTTTTCTGTCTTAATCTTCAAATAATGTGGACTGGTCTGCTTCTTGCTTTGTGGTCCCTTTGTCTATGTACCAAAATATTTTGCATCATCTTGTTATTAAGGTTTAGAGTAAAGTGGACAGATTTGTGGTGAATCATAAAATTGTTCAGACGGTTTAACATCAATGGAAGACAAGCATTTGATACATGGAAATATAAGTTCATGTTTTTGGCTAAAATCCACAACTAAGTTTATTTGGCTTCCCTATACATCAGAAAAAGAGAGAGAAAAAAAAAGAAAAAAGAGCTTTGGAACTGGTTCTTTTAGGTTCTTCCATTCTTCAGCTGTTGGGACAGAACCAGAAGTCCATAATGGTGGAATCACTGAAATCTCACAACTATACAGGAAATATCATCTTTGCTCTTTCTCTTGAGGGCCTCCTCTGTCAGGTGCTTGGCAGCCGCTCGAGCATCTTTTATTTGCCTGATGGACTCTGCGGCTTCTTCGTTCGACATCACCTGAAATTGCAGATTGAACTTCTTAGCAGTACAAAAAAAAATGATATCAGAAGAACTAGTATCAAATGTTTATGTGTAGGTGTTTGTGTTTCAGAAAAACTTTCACAAGATCAATACCAACCTTCCACAATCCATCGCTTGCCAAGATAACGAATTCAGTCTCGTCGTCTATCTTCGTCACTACCACATCAGGCTCTGAGCTCAAGTGAATCTTTAAGCTCCTGTCACCAAATGCCCTAGCAACCGCCAACTGCCCATCAACACGAGGAACGTCCCCTGGATTTGTTAAGAATATGGTTATTATCATTGAAACGGATGGAGGGATTTAAAGTTTAAACAAATCAATACTAGTCAGCTTTCTTGTTAATATAGTTCGTTATCAAGCAATGTTTAATTTGCGTCAGCTTAAAATCCTTCACTTCAAACTTACCAGGAAAATTTGTTACAAAACCGCCTCTATTCTCGATGCTTTTTCTTTCAACGCTTGGCTCGTGATCGACTGATAATTGACTGGCCTTGCCGTTCCTACAGATAACTGCACGGGAGTCCCCCACGTTGCCCACTACTAGTATTTGACAGTCAATTAATATGGCTGTAACAGCAGTTGAACCCCCATGACTAAAATCAACAGCCTTCTCTAAAATGTATGCGTCAGTTTCCCTATATGCTTTCCTTACTGCATTCTTCGGATCTGTCCAAAAATCGGGCTATTTGAACAAACAAAGAGAGGGAAATAAATTAACGAAACCATGTCAGCTACATTCAAAATGGATAAAAGAAGGGAAAATACGGTCTAAAAGGGGAAGGAACAGGAAATTGCACCTCGTTTATAATATTAGAAAATAAATTTGACTGTAAATAATCGGGGATAGCATTGCTCAAATGGCCATCAAAGATTGCAAATAAACCAAGCTCGTGATGATCAACTTGCTTAAACTCTGCAACCACATAATCTTCCATGGCATGATGTGATTTCCCTTCCACCAAGTGAAATCCATGTGTGACATGCTTCGACATCTTGCTCTTTCCTTTTCCGGAGTCGGGGTCCGAGGAACCCAGCCCTACTTTTTCCTGAAACGAAAAAATTCAAACTCTGTCCATTATACAAGTCTTAAAGACTATGTCTCATATTATGGACCACGTGAAGGCAAAAAGTGGTTTAACAATATTCAACGTCCATTGCAATGTTGGTCAATATTTCTAATGAAAACAAAATAAAGCTCCCTGCATAATTTTTCAAATAAAGATTCTATATATATAAAGTGTGAAAATTTTGCTCCCTTGCAACTAATTTGCAGAATTAACTTCCTCCTACAACTTTCTTTTTGGAAAAACTACAATGCTTACTACTTGTTGCCAAATAAAATATCAGTTCATCCAACTTATATCAATGTCAGGATATTTTCTTAATTTAGGACCTAACAGGTCAAGATTTCATTATTTTCTGTTTCATAAATTCTTCAAAACTGTAGAATAGCCGGGTGAAAATTCATATCTCTCCATTATAAACATTTCCTATCAACTGCAAGAATAACAATTTATTCGTTTAACATAAGCAAATTACTACAAGTTTCCCCCACCATCTCTCTAGCTTTCTGTACGTCTAGAAACCGAAAACATAAACAAAAAGGAAAGGAAGAAAGGTATAACGCTTTCATTCTCCTGTAGAAAGGAAGCAGACCAATGCTAAAGATTTCAATCCTTGTGATGCTACAGAAATAATAAGCCATTGTATACTTAAGGAGTAAATATGAAAGAAGGAAATCCCATCACTACAAGGCACAAGCGCTCGCTCAACCCAATGAAAGTATCCTTTAAAAAGCAACCAAAACTATATTACAGATGGTTAACCTTCCACCCATAAATTACAAAGAAGAAACAAAGTTGGATGTCCAGAATTCTTGCAAGGATCAAAACGGAAGCCATGGGGTGAAAAAATCTACATATTTCATCAAGGTGTGCATTTGAATTCAAATTACTTCATAGAAATACAGAGGAAAAATTATAGAACAAAGCCCAACCAGTTTGGAAAAGTCAGGGGGTGGGGTGGTCGAGGAAAGATTTGCAATTAAATGGACATTTTTGCAAACAGTTTTATCACAAAACTTCTATGGCAAGGGGCATTGACCCCAACCCACAAAAGTTCTGTTAAAATGGAACAAACAGTGCAAATTTTACAACATTGCAATCATCATCTACAGAATGAAGCTCAAGCCAAGAGCACAGAAACTCAATTCACAAATGGATCGCAAACAGTTGCAAAAAAACGCGTTCAAATTCCAAACTAAAACAATCAGATTAAAAAATAGCTTTCAAGAGTGAAGATACCACAAACCTCAAATCAACAAATCCAAACGAATCGAAAAGAAAAACGAAAAAGGAGGCAAACCCCATTTCTCAAAATGGCAATACAACAAAGAATCAAGCGAAACGAAACGCACCCATCTGAGAAACGTACCTTCATCTTGTGGAGAATCTCTTTTCCAGTCATGAGTCCCCCTTCAACCTTGCACCTACGCGTAGAAGAATTGCAGAAATGAATGAGAGACAGAGAGAGAGAGAAGATGGAGAATGGAGAAGGTGCGGTGAATTATAGAAGAAGAATCGATGGGTTGCCACGGATTTAGAGAATTGTGGGTTAAATTAAATCGTCAACGCCACAAGCAGAAGAGAAAATACCGCGTTTTCCTTTTTGCGCAGTCCCCGAGAGGTGGAGGTGTTGGATCAGCTCCTCTTTTGCTAATATTTCTTCCAACTTTCGTACATATCTTTCTTTATCTCTCCCTTTTTCCCTCTTTCGTCGTATTCCTATTCTATTCTTCCTCTCAATCCCTTCTATTTTGACGGTGAGACGATTGTGGAGCTTTTGGTCGAATTACCTCTCACGTAGATATTGAATCTATCGATACATGAAATGTTGATCACATATCGACAATTGTAGTTAAGACACTATATCTCTGGATAATTGTTTGTTGAAAAATATTTGCATGGTTCGATGAAATTAAGGAAAAAAACTTGTGTTTTTATCTCTAAAACTTCTATACTATTTTGAGAATATTTCTAAAAATTAAGAAACATAAATAATTGTCGAGGCTTAAATTTCTTTATGAAACTGGAATTGAAAAACGAGAAACGAAAACGTTACCAAATAAATTGTTAATGTCTTAAAAGATTTATTAACATCAGGGTGAGCAGCCACCTGTTCTCACTCCCAACACTAGTACGGTTAGCATGACAGCCTCAGAAGGTATGAATATCATAACATCTACTCATTCGTCTCTTAAAATTTTAGATATTTCATCTTCATAATGGTTAAAGATTAATAAACACCGCTCAATCTAAAAGCTTAAACTGATCTCATTTGGATAATTTTACAATTCCCAACAAATATAAATCATTAAAGACTTCCCACGTTTTGATACCATATTAAGAAGGAATAAATTATCACTCGACAAAAAAAACTTAAACAGAAGAGATAGGTACATTTAACTCATATATTAGTTAATAACAATAATTACATATTTATTGAACCCATTCAACTAAAAAAGATTTATTAACCAAATGGTAGGTGCAGTATTGAATAAATTTGATTAATTATTGTGTTAGAAATACTTAATGTTTTAATTTAATAAAATATATATATATATATGTGCATATGTAAATGTATATGTATATATTCTTTTTTATTTTAGTTAGACCAAGGGTGGAGATTAAACATCTTGGTATTAAATATGGTAATAAGTATCCAAGATTTTAAATGTCGATGTCGATGGAAATATCGATAAAATATTTCTGTAAAAGTTAGAAATATCAAAAAATCGTAAAAAAAATGTTTAAATTAACCAATAAAGGTGTTCCTATTTCTAAATTAGTTAAAAATAATTAATATTAATATTATGTATATATTAGTGACATTTTGTTGATTTGTTTTCATATTTTGTCGATTTTCTTGTACTACGATAAAAATATCGATTCATCTCTCATGTCGATGTCAAACTAATAGAAATATGGATATGTCGATGAAAATGTCGACGTATCGATGGGTATGTATCTCTATAAATTGATATTTATTTATTATTTATAATTTGATTTCTGTGTAAGCTCAACGAACTCGTGGAAAATGTCTCCACTAAAAAAGTTAATATTATAAATTAATTCTAATTGGTAAAAAAAACAATTTAGGTAAAGACTTTCTTCAGAAAAAAAATTAATAATAAATTAGGTGGAGATTGACAAGTTGAAAATGGTTGAGAATGAATTATTGATAGCACTTTGGTTTTTTTTTTTAATTAAAGCAATTAATTAGCAATAATGCAAGTTTTAATCACCAAAAAGCACTTTGGTTTTCTTTTCATTTGATGTATGTTTTGTGCTGTCATTTAAGAGACAATATATTTCCTCTTTGGATCTCCTTTAAAAGGTTAACCTTTTAATATAAGGTTAAAAAAAAGACTAAATTTTAATAATATTTTTATTGAAACTAATAATAGTTTATTCTGTAAAAAAAAAAATATAGTTTATAGTATATATTATATCATGTTCATCATATTCTATCATCTTGCAGCTAATATAGATCATAGTATTAAATATCTGTATGTCCATCAACATTTGGATGCATCTATAGATTCGACGTCGACATGGGGGATAAATTGATATTTCCATTCAAGTCGACATTGGGGATAAATTGATATTTCCATTCAAGTCAATTTGGTGGAGATAGATGTTGTATTTATTATATACATTCTAACTAATATATAAATAATAAATCAGCATCATAGGTCTATTTCAAAAAATTGTTTTCATATTCATGTTTGAAATTATAAAATGAATAAGTCATATAAAACGAAAATTAAAGTAATCCTAACAAAAAAATTTAAGAGACAACATGACCCGAAATAATTCTCATACAATTTTTTAATCATCCAAATTATTTTTATTTCTTTTAAAATTTAGATCAAAGTTCATTCATCATTTTTTATATGTTTAATTGAACATACATAAAAATCTACTTGTACACATTTTTTTAAGAGGAAAAAAAAAACAATCAATAGCATGAAGAAACTATATATATTAACGCGAAATAACTCATTTTATTCAATAAAAAATATCATTTTATAAATTGATATTGATGATGACGATGAGTGTATATATAAATATGTTGTAGGAAATTAGGAATAAGAAAAAAATCCAATTAATTTAAAGGATCAAATGAAGAAGAATATTCTTGCTTTAAAGAAAACAAAGAGTTAATTTCGTTGACTTGTATATTTAAAATGTATACAAAATAAACAATGAATTTCTTTGGACCAAAACATAAGGAAGAGCTTATGATTGAACTTCTTGATGTTGGTTTTTCTAATAATTTTAATAGTAAAAATTTACTAGATAGTAGACAAAATTTTGACTTTTTAGTTTTTTAAAGATATATTATGAGAGTCCTATTATTTATTATAGTGCATGACAATGACAAGAACACACCTGTTTAAATTAAGTTTTAATTCATCATTCTGGTTGAACCTCAATTTGAGATTACAAATCGGTATCTTACTAACTTTAGTATCGGAGTATCTGAACCTTTTGTACAAGTCTTCTCTCATGAAGCTTGGTCATACTCGAGATCTTCCCTCACGAAAATCACTTCAGAAGTTCGACCATACTGAATCTTACCACTTTTCGAACCAAATCAAAATTCACCATAAACGAACTTGAATAGTCCTATTTGTGTAAATTTTTAAAACATAAGGGCTTCTTAGAAGCAACCGATCATAAAAAAGATTTCATAGTTCAATACGTACATAACAAGGTATAGTCATGATAATAGTTATTTGATGGGGTAAGAAATGTGATGTATCTTGACTTATTTTAGGGATAACTATCTATACGGGGAGAACATAATTCCACAAATGTCCATAATTTTAGACATTTTAAAAACTATCTCTAAAAAAATATTTTAAACTCAAACATGGACAAAGATTAAACTAGCCTCCATTTGTATCAATTTTGATATATATATTTTAGATTTAATAAAACGTAATTTTATTAAACCAAATCCCACCATTTTTTATTTTCATAAAATTTTCCCATATTTGATTCTCTATTGCTCCCTCAAATATAATTTCCAAAAAATATAATTTTCCCATAATTTTTTTTGTACTAAAAAAATAATAATAATTTCCAACCTTTTTTTTGGGAGATATTCGTCCGCAGAAAGTTACAAAATTTCAACTTTTCTTTAAAATGTTTGTACGGCAGGTTTGGAATCGAGATGTGCAGAGTCATACAACATTGCTTTTTTATCTCTATCCATCGTATATATATATTTTTTAATTTCTATCAATTACATTCTTTATTTTATCACCGGCAGTATGTTTATAAAAAACTATCAATTACAAATATGGCAAAAACGTTTAGTAAATTTAACAAAATAGCAATCAAGTTTAATTTTTTTCAAATATAGCACTTTTAAAAAAATCGGAGGTCTAATTTTTAAATGACAACTTTTTACAAATGATATATATTTATAATATATCTGACTATTGATATGAGTTTTTGATATACTTGCAATATGTATGTAATATACATATGATATATTACTGATATGAGTGTCTGTGCAATAGGTATGTAATATATATCTAATATACTGCTAATTAATATGAGTGTCTGATATACTATTGATATGAGTATCTGATATACTACTAATATAAGTGAAAATTTTTGTTATATTTAAAAATTTTAAAAACAAATGACATTTTTTGAAATACATAAAAGACTTTTGTGACCTATTGCAATTTCCTTATTTATAATATACCTTTTCTATAATATATATATATATATATATATATATTTATTTATTTATTTATTGAAAGAATACATTTTCTATATTTATATTCATAGCTAGATCAACATATTTATAATAAATGCATGCTATGAATATAGGTAGTGATATATTAAATAAGTAACCAAGTGGTATATGGTATATATTATATATTAATTATAGACTTTATCTACTTGTATATATCATATATCAGCTATAGTATTTTCTGATACGTTAGATGGCATATATGACAGAAAGAAGAAAAATGCTTGGAAATTCTAAATTCGTACTTGAAAGGAAATTATACAATATGTCGTAATTAAACATATATAGAGAAATTTTTAAAAAATCTAATGTATAATACATATCTCAATTAATTACCTTAAATGAAATATAAAGAAAATGGAAAAAACAATTCAGAATAATAAATATGGAGGGAATAAATGAGGGAGGGTAATTTAATAAGCAAAATCAACAATCTAAATCTGAAAATATTGACAAAGATAAACTTGTGAAATATATAGGTGTAAGCCTACCTACTAGACACAATTTCCATTTATTTTATTTACCTAATGGTTTTAACCCGAAGTCTAAAGACACTGTGACGAGATTTTTATCATTTTACATCATGATCAAGAGAAATTTTTTAATCAAGTAAAAAAAAAAAAAGGAGATAATTTTTTTAATTTAGAGGGCCGCGAAAAGAGAGGGATGAATATTGAGTTTTTTTCTACTAATCACACCATTTAAATAGATATTTTATACTCAGATTCTGGTTAAAGTAAATATTCTTCGTTAAAAGGAGGTTATATGTTGAAATCTTCAATCCACATGTTTTCACACCCTCTTTATTAGAGATATATATCAACTACCGTTGAGCTAGGTTCGTTTTGACTTATATTCTTTTTCTTTCCTTCTGGAAATGAGTATACTTTCATTAAAAATTAGTAAATTATACCACATGGATAATTTCACACTCAGCCAATGACACTAGCCAAGAAAAACAGTGAGACATATTGTCATACAATATATTATATTATATTCAAATGATTTCTTTCAAATTTGAATTCGTGTATTTGAATTATATCATAGATGACATAAAATTCACAAAATTTTCTATAAAACTCTCATTATATTAGAGGTATAGCACACTCATGAATATAGAAAAAGAGTAATGATCTTTACTTATTATTAAATGAGTAAATAAAAAATTTTCTGGGTCTCCAACTTCTTCCATTCGCTGCTATGTCAATATCATATTAAAAATATGTTAAGACGAGCATAGTTCAACGATAATTGACATATATCTTCAACTAAGAGGTTGTGGGTTCGATCCCCATCATATTAAATATATATATATAGACACACACACATATATATACACACACCAATATTAAAAAGTTATTTATATAAATACAAAATTATAATGTGAACAAAAGAGGAAAGTATTTTGTAGGACTAAAATTTTTCGACACTAATGTGTACAACATGTAATACACTTACGGCACCTTAAGCAACATTTTTTTTTTCTTGAGTGAGCACCTTAATCAAAATTATTGCCAACACAAATCCTAACATAACATTATATTTTATTCTACTTAAAGTTAAAGCATTTTCTCTTGTAAAATGCTCTACTCTTTTATTTATGTAGCAATTAATAATAACATTAACAAGAACTAGTGCCCACCCTCTTCCCCTCTTATTCACTTTTATGTCTATTAAATTGGTTTAGACAGGCTTTATGCTCACTCTATCTAGACTTTTTTTTCTCTCTCTCCACATGGCATTTTGAGCCCCAAAAACATCAATTATCGAATTTTGTTTTTAAAAAATGAATGAAAAAGAAATTTTGCATTGAGATGTACTCAAAGCTTTTAGAATCACTAAATTTATTATTATATTATTATTTTTCTCCGCCTACCAACATAAGCAAAGCAAGCCAAGGTGTTATGATAAATAAACAAGAGAAAGAGAGGTACTTTGAGAAAACTTTATAGTAGTGAAAAATGATTATTAATTAAGCCCTAGCTACATGATATAAAATAAAGAGTAAATGACCCAGGGAAATGGATCAACTTGAGTTGGCTTAGTTAAGTGAAAATTTTCAATACTAGTAAGAGTCCTACCTCTTTTCACACTATAATTTTGCCATGGTAAACCATTTTTTTTTAATATTCATGGACCGCATATCATTTTAATATATGATAAATGTGGTAGGCTTTGGATGGAATGAGTTTTCATACTCTCGTAGTAGCAGAGATTTTTCTCTTTAGCTAGTAGCTAGAATTAAATATATATAAAAAGAATAACAATAAAAGAATTTTGAAGGAATGAGTTCAAACTCCAAGGTAGTCACTTATTGTTGAATATTAAAAAATTCATGAGTTATCTTACCATTACCATCATCAGTCAGTTGTTTCATGAAACTAGTCAAAATGTAAGTGAGTTAGTTCAATACTTACGTATTGAAAAAATATTAATAGTTTCAAAAGGATGGTCCATTGGTTGGGCATGATGACGAGGAGCTCAAATGGGGCATTTGGGCTCAACCTTGGAAACCCATATGGGAGACCAACTTATTTTCTTAACACTTGCTTTGTCTCTTTGTTTATGCAAGTAATAAAACTCAACCCAATTATTCTTTTAACTTCAAAATCATTTTTATAAGTCTTTGAAGTGAGGCTTTCCTCACCCACAAAGCTAAAGCCAATGCCCCTATGACCCCTCCACATTCATTGGGTTTGTGAAAGTCCAAACAGTCCAATATGCCATTACTTGAGTACCTTTGGCTTTGGTCCACTCCTTTCTCTCCTCTAACCCTTAAAACAAAGGGCCCTCTCTCTTTACTTTTGCTTTGCTTTGGTACTAAAAGAGAGAATTTTATTGGGAGTTGTGTACTTGGGGAAAAAAACATGTGGGACAAAGGTTAAAGCTATATTCTTTGAAATGGGAACAAACAAGTCCTAGTACCATAAAAAAAAAAATTTTATGATATAGTTTTATAAGATCATATCCATCTAATTCTCCGCTATGTCATCTTCTCTTGTTCAATACCATCTTTTTATTATGAAAATATATGTGCAAACTCATACGTAGAATTCGAAAACTTTCGTCAAACTAATACTCATAAGGTTCGAACTTAAGATTTCTAAGTCAGTATTATCAAGAAATCTCAAGTCTTTGCTAATCCTCTTTGAGACTCATCCATCGAAACATTTATAAATCTTATTTTTGTTTGAAGAAAACAATATGATATTTGGATAAGTTCGCTGCGAGGAAGGTTTGACCTAGTGATTACTGCACATCATTCTTCCAAAACACAAAATTTCTTTTAGACATTATATAAGACTTCTTGTCTCCCCCTTCTCATTGCTTCTCTTAAAAGCCTGACTTTGGCCACCACATCTCCATCATTCACATCACTAAAATCCTTCAATGGCCCAGATCGCTACACGTATATCCTATCCATACTCCCTACCTCACCGGATCCCTCCCCCTCTCTCCCAATATAAAGAAGGAATTTCATGCAACTAAATGGAAGGAAACAGAGAATTAAATTGGTGTGATTTTACCTTTTTCGCCTTCCGTGGATGGAGACGCGCCGGGAAAAGAGCTCCTCCGGCGAGATGTTCTCGTTTCCGAGCACTCCGGTTCAAGATCAGGATTCCGATTTCGAATTCGGATCGATTACTCCCGATTCTCCTTCCACTTTCAACAATTCGCCGGCGGATCATCTGTTCGTCAATGGCCGTCTCTTGCCTCACTCTTTCCCGCCTCAGCCGATCGGTGTCTATACGGTCGACATTTCCCGTCCGGCGAGCCGGACGAGCAGCGTCGGGAGTAAGGATTCGTTCATGTCGTCGAGAAGTAACAGCAGTAACAGTAGTTGCAGTAGCAGTACCAGCGCGAGAACGAGCGCGAGCGATGTTGAGCGATCTTCGTCGAGATTCTCTTCGCATCAGATCAAGAGAGCGCAGAAATCTTCTTCGGTTTCCGCTCAGGTGTACGGATCCTCTCAGAGATGGCAGTTCATCGCGTCGGTGCCGGTGCCGGCGACTCTGAGCCGCGAGAATTCGAGGAGGAAGAAGGCCGTGGAGAATATTGGGGGGAAATCGGATTCGAGGAGGAAGAAGAGGAGGACGGAGACGGCGACGGCGACGGCAACGGCGAGGAATAGGAGGAAAAAGAAGAAGAAGACGATGTGGTTAGGAAGGAAGGTTTTCCGGTGGATTATACTGGTTTGTAAAGAATGCCATGCGATTGAGCCGTCGAGGAAGACGAAATCGACGATGCCGAAGCGCGATTGAATTTAGGGATTGATTCGAATTTGTTGATTAATTTCTTCTGGATTTTGCCTTTTCGATTCGATCGCTCTGGTTTTCCATATATCTCTCTTGATTTAATTTCTGGAGTTCTTTTGGTGATGGCGTTTTGTTGATATGATCTGATGATCTCTATAATTTCATTCTCTCGAATGTTGAGAAGTGGAGAAGTTTTCGTTAATAATGTGATGATGAGTTTGGAAGGTAAATTCAATTCAAGGCTTAATGAAACCTAACTCCCCAATAATAATGTGTTTTCTTAAACTATATTCTAAATGATGTGATGAATATTTTTTGAGAAATGCCAATGGGGAGGATTTTAAACTCTGAGCTTTAGGGACGTTATTAGTGTCTTAACTACCTTGTGCACCAATACTCTACATGTGACCAACACCCACCAAACCCCCCACGCCCACTAGCACCACCTCGTACGGGCGCACCGATGGCCACCATCCTCTCTGCCCGCGCGTGCCAATGCATCTTGCCCGTCATGCATAACTTAAATCACTGGAGGTTATTTCATGTAATCCACGTCCACTAGCCTCCTTGCACGCACACGCCCCACACCCACCAGTCTCCCTACCTGCGCGCGACCACCAGCCCCTCCTGCGCACGCGTCCCACGTCCACCAATGCCACTCTGTGTGCGCATCGACAGCCACCAGCCTCCCTGCCAGCGCACGCGCCAATGCCCCTCACCTTCCATGCATAACTTAAATCACTATAGAAGGTTGGAAATCATTATGAAAAAAAAAAGATTTTAAGTGTTTATTTGGTCAACATCTATCTCTACGCAGTCCTATTAAAAATGTGATAGATTTTCCTTATTAAATGGAAAATATCTCTATTTTTACTTTTCTATCTTACTTGTCCAAATTTTAATTCTGGTAAATAAAAGATAAATACAAATCAATCAATACCTAAATATTATCTTACAAATAAAGATTACTAAATGCATTATTCAATAGGTTTTTGGGCTCTTAATTAAAATGACAAAATGGCATAAATCCTTGTCAACTACAATTGCACCTTGTAAGGTAAGGTCTGTTAATTTAAAAATTGGGTCATCCAAGATACTTATAATTAAAAGTTTAATTATGTCCTTTTTTTATCGATTAATTATGTCTTCTCTATCCCACTATTGCGTATTCTCTTTAAAAAATAAAAACTCATATTCTCTTAAAACACACTCTTTTTTTTTCTTTTTGCAAAAGTTAAAAAATAAAAACCGTTGGAGAGAGGTTCTTTCTTTGTCTGTTTTTTTGTTTTGTTATTTATTTTTTTATTTTTATTTTTTGACATTAGCAAGGTTCTTTTAAGATATTATATCTATTTTCTCTCTCAAATATTGAATTTTTTTAAAACTCAAAACAACCTTTTTCTTTTGGGAGAGGGATGAGAAGAAAAATAAAAAGCTTGTATAGATAAAATTCTTGTCTACTTTCTAAGTGTGGTTTATTTTTAGCAGTGAAGAAATATTAGTAAAATTATTTATTAAAAATATAATAAAAAACAAATCAAGTTTTGTTCTTAAAGCAAATTGTAATATATATATTTTTTTTCATTTTATAGATTGTTAATGTTTATCATCTTCTCGCCAACCTTAATTTTCATCCCTCACTCAAAAAGAAAAAGTTATTTGGAGTTAGCATCAACTACTATCATTCATATTCCATCGCACATAAATCACGCAAGTTATTATTTTATTAAATAGATTCCATATTATTGTAATTAATGTTTGGGTAAACTTTCATACAAATGTCTAACCTACAATATTTAGTTCTCAAAAAATTAATATAAGATTTTAATATCGTATGGATGGTCACTGTGACCAGTATGAACATAGTTCAGCGGTAGTCATTGACATTTACTATGGTCACGGTAGATCTTGAACTTTTTTTTAAACATCGACTCATAGTGATCTGACAAATATATATTACGTTTACCATCCTCGTGTAGTAATAAAAGATTTTCCATTACGCCAATATGAACACAATTCAACAGTAATTAATATTTACTCATTCTCTTGAAGCTTAAGGTTTTTAAAACTCCACACCCCCAATTTTATTGTTCTAAAAAAAATTGCATTACCAATCAAACTTCAAAGATCATTATATTTTACCGGCCAATTCTCAAATTTGGCCCTAATTTTGGTCCTTGTTCATTTKAATCCATTTACTTTTAAAATGTTTGTTTTTGTTCGTGTACTTTTAAAAAAGTGACCATTTTGATCCCTTAATTTTATTTTTAATCTCATTTTTTCTACCTTAATTTCAACACGACACTACACTCAATATCAAAGAGTTTTCATTAAATATAGAATTTGTTTTAAAATTTTTCAAATAGGAACACACACAATGATCATTTTTTAAAAGTACAGTGACCACAACGAACATTTTGAAAGTATAGGAACTAAAATGAACCAAAATTGAAAGTGCATGACCAAAATGAACATTTTAAAAGTACAAGGACCAAAACGAATCAAAGTTAGTTCAAATACAGAGATCAAAATAGTATTTTAACCTGTTAATTTAGGTAAATAAACAAAAAATTTTCTTGAACTTGAAAGAGAAGCTTCCATTGGAGGGGGCTAGTTGTAGAGTAGTAGATTTAGGACCCATCAAAATTACTCATGTTGTTTTTTTTCATTACAAAGACAGCACATATATAATTACTTATTAGACAAATAGCTCATCAACACACAAACACATAGGGCTATAAAACCTCATCATCTTTCTGTCCTTTTTTCCATCTTTATGCAAAAGAATTAACCAATCTCCTAAGAGGGAAAAAAAAAATAAACATCATTTTTCTCAATGCTTCTGTCATGGAAGTTGAAACAATGTATGAAATAAATAACATAAAGTTTAGGTTCATAGGAAAAAAAATATGTGTTCTAATCTAAAGTTTTCATATTATCTAATTGGATTTTGAGATAGGTAGTGAAGTTAATATTCTCTTTTTAAGACTGTTCTAAGAAAAAAGAAAAGGGAAATTGTTTGACTATGTTAATTAATTTTAACCTATTTTTTTATTCAAATTGGTAAGATATTAAAAAGTAATTTTATCTGGATAGAGATTGACAAATTATATTTATATATATATATAAGCTAAAAAAAAAAACTAAAGAGTGAACAAGCTTTAACTTTTTTTTTTTTGAAACAACTATGAATTGTAAACTTATTATCAAACAAGTTTCAAATAATTCAAATACTTTTGAACTTTGACAATATATATAACCATATGAGAAGACAAATTTGACATACAAGCTCTAGGACTAAGTCAATCATCTCGATTTAACGTCTTTCATTTTTTAAATAAGGGGGGTGAGTATTCAAATCTATACGGCGTGATTTTTACCTATTTGGTTATAGTTCACGCCCGCAAAAAGTTATCTAGTATGTGTCATGCTACATAATAATTGAGTAAAAAAGGAAATGATCTAATTATAAGGTTGGCTTAAAGAAGAAAATAACTATCATATTGCCATGAAAAATATACAATATAAAAAAAAATACTATTTATTTTTATAAGGTTTTTAAATTTGGTGGATTTTGTATTTGCAGTGAAGAAGCACTTGATTTATTGTGAGAAAGACATGTATTTAGATGGAACTTCAAAGAAAAAGAACATTCCAAGTCCAAGAAGAAACTAACTGAAATTTAAAGGCAATAGCAGAAACACTGGACAGAAAAAGCAGCAGCAGATAAAGGAAACCAGAAAGTTGTTCCTAAGTACAACTTAATAGTAACTCTACGTTTCTACTGAACTAGCAGCCCTCCTTTGTTTTCCATCTTCATTCCAAGTATGTCTCCATTACATCCGGGTACATACCCGCCTGGTCCGAGTTCCGATACTCGACCGATTGGTGCGGATGGTGGTCGAGTGAAGTCGAAGATGACGATGAAGCCATTCTTGCAGGCAGAGTAAAGCTTCTCTTGAACTTGTTTTCCATTTTCCTACTGCTCTCAGGTTGGCTGTCGAGGCTCAAGAACTCGTTCGTGTTGTGCATAGCTGCACCGTCGGAGTTTGGATTCCCGTTCTTTGGTTCGAGGATCAAAGGGAGGTGAGTTTGATCGGGTTTGGTCCCTAAGCTCTCGGGATTGAACAAAAGCTTTGCGTCATCGGCTCGTCCTGTCAGGGCATTGAACAAAGACAGCCCATTAGGCCATTTGATATCGTTGTCGTGGTCTCCCATCACGTCTTCCATTCGAGCCTCGGATGAATGCGGCAATAGGAACATGTGCGTCTCATCTTTCGACTGCGGGAAACCGAGCCTGTTGGAGGTGTGGAAACTGGGAGAGGGAAGCAGAGAAGATGGAGCAGATGGAATTGGCCTTTGTGCCCAATTAAGGAGGTTGGGAGGATGAATGGGAATGGCAGATTGCTTTGAAGCCATTGGGGAAGAAGAAGTGTTTCTATTTGAAGAAAAGAGCTGAGTCAAATAAAAACCAGATTGGTACCCAAGAGATTCAAAAGTATGCCTCATTCTCAGCACAAAATGCAGATCTTCTGGTATCTGAATACAAATATAAACACATATCCTCAGCAAAACCCCACTAAATCAAGCTCAAACAGCAGGAACAAAACAAATAAAGAACTAACAATCAGTAGAAATCATTGTGGTGAGTGGAAATGAGGGAAAACGAACTAACAATCTTGCAGGAACCAAGTTGAAGGAGGCCATGGCCAGCTTGAATAACAGCAATAGTCTGATCCAAACAAATAAATGAGCAAAATAGGAAGATTTTGATCAGGAAAAAAAAAACCATTGAGAGTGGCAAAAATCCACCTGAATTCCTGACTCAAACTGATCAGTCCACTCAGGAGGAAGCTGCAAGTTAGCAATCAAAGAAACAGAAAGGAAAACCCATCAAAGTGGTGAATATCAAATCAAAATCAAATGGCAAAAGAAAAAACTAGCTGAATTATCAAAATGTTGCAGAAGAATTAGCTCTGTTTTCTCATTTTCCATACAGCATCAAATGAACTCTGCCAGTAGTTTGAAATATTTGGCTCGCATTCTGTAGGCTCTTTGAAAACCCATTTATGGCACTTATCTGATGCAACTTTCCCCATCAGCCTGTCCAAATCAATCCAATCAGAAAAAGAAAACATAAAACATAAAACAAAACATGAGCAAAAGCCTCCCTTAATCCTTATTCCTCTCTATTACATAGAAGAATCCTAGAGAGAGAGAAAGAGAGAAGACAAAGAAATGGAACTCCACAAGCCAAAACACCTACCCAGTACCCACCCTTCTCCATAATTATATAACTGAATTGACATCTTGCTGAAGGCTTTCCTAACAGGGTCATCGCCATCAATCTCCTCCAAGCACTCTGAAACCCTCCCTCGGCAAAACCCATCTTCCCACATCAACATCCTTCACAAGATTCAAAGAAACGTTAACATGGGGCAGAATTTTTCTCCATTTCCTTGAAAAAAAAAGAGGGATAGAGCTTACAAACTGCCATTGTCGTCCCCAACTTTGCATCCATTGCCTCCTCTGACCCGTCTGATGAAAATGGAAGAGACCCATTTGAGAAAAAAGGCTACAAAATCAGAAACAGAGAGAAAGGGGTGGAATTAGAGGGACATACGGACGAGGGCGGATGGTCCAGAAGACAGAGTAAGTCCAGTCTGAGCTGAGACAGACGCTTCTGAGGGCCTCATGAAGGGCCATCATCCCAACAGCTTCTTTGCTCCTGTCTGATGATCCTGAGCCCACCATTTCTGTCTCTCTGTCTCACCCACACAATGCCCTTCTTCTCTCTCCCTTTTCTTTGCTTTCTTTTCTCTTATTACTTCACTCTACACACCCCCCCCCCTTTCTCTCTCTAAGTTTTATTATCTGGGTTGAGGCTCTTTTCCTCTTCCCAGTGTTTTTACACCACAAATGGCTCTTCTAGACTTCTTCTTCATCCATTGATTTCTTCCAACTTGCAGCAAATTCCCCCTCTTGCTCCTCCCCTCCTCTTGCTTGTCCCAAACAAGCAGGTTTTGTAATCTTTAGCAGACAGAGAGTGAAGAGGGTATAAAAAAACAAAAAAAAAGGAGGGGGGAGGGGGAGGGCTAGAGGAGGGGAAAAGGGGTTTGGCTTGGTCTTTGTATGATTGTAACTAAACTATGCAAAATAGTGGTGGGAGTGGGACAGCTTTTTCCTCTTTTGAAGCTCTCTCTCTCTCACAAAACCAATTTCTGTGATTTGTGACGAGGGAGAAGAGAGGGAAATTTTGCATTGTTCTTTTTGGTACCTTCATTCTAACATTTGTTTCCTTTTTTCTTATTTTTTTCTTCTTTCCAAAACCTTGTCTCTTTTTAAGAATCCCCTTTGGGTACAAGGGAAGGTTGAAAGTGTATTCTAGGCTAAGAAATTGTTGGTTCTTTGAGTTTTAAATAGTGTTTTCTCGTGACAATTCATTTGCTCGACGTATATAACTTTAACTTTTATGAGTCATATTATATCTACACGGTTTAAATCTTGTTTTGTTTTTTAAATGGTTAGATAATAAATACTACATTCGCTTATGTATTTTTTAGTTTTGTTATCTATTTTTTAGAAACATTCTCGAACTCTAAGTTAAATTTATAAAATTAAAAGAAATGATTTTTAGAAACTCGTTTTTACATCGAAGAGAAAACAAATAGGAGAGAGACTTTTTATTTTTTTTTATCAAAAATAAAAAATAAACTTCAGGGTGGAAAGTAGGAAAATATTGTTCTCAAATATGTTGGTAAAAATGATTATAAAAAGTGACAAATTTGTTTATTTTTATTTTTATCTCAACGTATTCTATCCAAATTTTAACATAATATGTCACTCAATAAATTTTTTTAAACATAGTCATAAATTTGTATTAAATAATTTTCATTGTACATGAAATTTGTGCTAAAATTTTACATATAAGGATCAAATCAGTCACTTTTTAAAAGTACGTAGACCAAATTGAATGTTTTGAAAGTATATGAACTAAAATGAATAAAAATTAAAAATATTTTGAAAGAACCAAAACAAACCAAAGTTACAGTATTTAAATCTTTTAAAAACATAAATAAAAAATTTAAAAATTGTTATAAAAAAAAATGCCTAAATTACCTGTAAAACAAGTTAGTAACACCTTTTTTTTTTTTTTCAAATAGGCTCATATTTAAGGAAAAGAAAAAATAAACCCCATAATTTGGAAGATAATGGGTAAAAACTTTGGGGAAAAGTGAAGAAACTAGAACACTTTGATTTTGGTAATGGGTAAGTATTAATTTTGTCTCAAAATTTTGAAAGTGCAAAAATGGTATAAAATTGGAAGATTCATTACAAAAGTTGTTTTTGCCTGCTTTATTTAGCTGGAAGCCAAGTAATGCCTCAACCAAAATTGTACCTCAAAGTAAAACATGGCAAGAAAGTAGCCATACTCTTTTCCCAATTGAGTGAAAATCAAAAATCAAAAGTAAAAAATCAATTATAACTATCTTTTTCTTTTTTTTTTTCTTTTTTCTTTTTTTTGGTTACTTTTACCTAACAATTTGAACCAAAAGGAAGAAATTGAGGTTGAAATAAATTTCTAAAAATTGGAAAATCATTACTTCCATCCCTTGCACCTTTTTCCACTTTACTTTAGATAAGTACTTCAACTAATTAGTCTAACATTTCTTTTTCATCTGAGAAAAAATATTCAATTTTGATTTTTTTTTAAATACAAAAGGCACAAATATAATTTAAATTTACAAATCACACCCTTGAATTGATTTTTTTTAATACAACATATGGAGTGAGATTTGAATTCACAACCTTTTAGTTTGAGATTAGTACCTTAACTAGATGAACTATGTTCGGTTTTGCTCATGCCTTTCAATTGATTAACTTCATTTGAGTTGAAAGGAGAAAAAATATCACTAAACTCATAAATATATATATGTATATATGTATACATATATATATATTATCAACACTGCTTTTACTTATAAGTTTAAAAGTTAGCATGATAATTCAACCAGTGCTTACCAATATTAAAAAAAAATTAATAATAATTACCATTCAAAAGTTTAAGATGATGATATTAAGGTGTATTTTATCGTGATGAAATGATGTATAAAACTGTTTTCAAAATAAAAAGATGTGATTTACATATTAGATAAAAGTAACACAATTATTTCTAAATTTACATTTTTATTAATACCAAGAGATTGAACTTCTAACCTAGAAAAGAGTAAGGTATTTTACCCGCTAAACTATACTCATATTGACATGACGGGAAACTAATTTCAATTCCCCATCAAAGCAACTAAACACCCCCTTAAGAAATATATTTATATTTATTTTTAATTTTATAATAAAACCCCAAAAGAGGGATTTGGCACACGGAATCTTGGCAGTCAAAAGGCAAAGAGGGTGGGATTCTCAAACTCTGAATTGTTAGATTTTTATGCGTTTTTTTTAAGAGATTATTAGTTTATTATCACATTATCATAGTATTTATTATTTATTATTTATTATGTCAGTCTTTTTTTTTTCTCTTTTTTTCCTTTAACTTGTACGAACCCATAGGGGTAATTATGTCATGTTCGTACGGCTCCTCTTCGTTAAAAGTAATCATCCCTTCCCTCACTCCCCCGCCTCATCCTCTTAATTTCTCATAATTGCTCTGCCAAATCCCAATTGTGCCCTTCCTTTTATAATAAATAATGACACTTCCTTTTGCTTTTATTTAAATATATATTTTAACTTAACTTCCTATGACGTGTCAAGTATACCAAACTACAAACTTAACTCTTGAATTTGAATTTTATCAATTTAGTCGTATCCAACTTTTAAGAAGGTATATAATAAGTTAATTTTGTAAATTTAATGCTTATTAGTAATTATATGGCGTGTTCACGTGATAAATCAAACTTGTTAAGTAGATTAATTACGAGTAGTGAGGATTTATGAATAATAAAGTTTGTTGTTCACTTCATGATGAATGAATTCTTTAAAGATCAATTCAATCACATTAACTCATTTACATCAATTATCATCAATAGTGAGTTATTTTGTCCCTCACTTGATTGATTTGACCTGTTTAATTTTTTCTTCATTTGTATTTTATGTTATTGCATTGATACGATAGAGTTCGACATTGATTTTCATGAAAACTCAACCTCATTACGTCTCTAGTTAAAAGGAATTTCCATGTCATTAAAAAAAATTATTCCCTCCAAATTATACTTTAATAAGAGATATATACCAAACTAATTATTCCTAAAAATGTCTTTGCATGTCAAAAAGTTCTCTTGATAAAACAAATGATGAGATTACAATGTCATGTCATGTCTTGCTAAAGAAAGAAATAATATATATAACCTCACTCAATAGTCTTAAATTTTATTTATTGATTGATTTTTAACTTTAATCAATCAATCATTGCATGTGCTTTTCATGTATTAAGATCACAATTATTCGCAATTAAATCACTAATATTTTATGACAATCTTGATGTAATTATATGAAATGATAATCTCATAGATATAGATTTTTTTCAAGTCACATTGCAATTATTGAATTGGGGGCCAAGATAAATATCATTAAGCAAATAAAGTTTTCATTCATTTCCAAATCCAAAGCTTGATTTGTGAAATCATAAGCTATATAGCAAAATGATAAGTTTCAAAAAAAAAAGAGGAGAGAGAGGGGAAAAACTTGAGGGCAATATTGTCATTTTGTCCAAGGAAGGGGTGCGACTATCAAAAACAAGGAAGAAAAAGGTGGCTAAAGTTGACAGAAAACACATTAGGGGTAAATTATTTCAGAGAAAACAATTAATTAATTAATTAATGTTGGAGAAAAATCGTATCACGTGCGCACGTGCCGTGGCAGTGAGTCGGTGCATCGTTTGTAATAAAGAAAGTTGAAGCGCACGAATTGCGGGGCACTGCTTCCCGAACTCACGTCACGCGCGCTCCCTTAAAACCCACGCGTCACGCGCTCCACGTAGGCGGGGGCGATGGCTCTCTCCCTCTCGTTTTCCGGACGCGACTCTACGCGCGCGTGGGGATTGGAAATGAGAAATTCCGTTAATATATATAATTTATAAATCATAGATCTCAAGTACTGGGCTGAGCCTCCCGTCCTCCCCATTGACCGGCCCATGGCCCACTCCCTCTCAGAAAATTAAAAACATAACAAAAAAATGAAAAAGAAAAAAAACTAGGGGACCGTATCTTCAGTGGGGCCCACCATCGAATCTCCAAATCTTAAATCTCTGAAACCCTCTTAATTAATTAATTAATTAATTTGACTAATCCCTCAATTATATCGTTTATCCTTTTGTTATTATAATGGCCAACCGTGAAGAGAGAATAATTAGAATAAATTAGGAATTTTTATTTTGATTTTCATCCTGCCTATTATAATTTCAATTTGGAGTTAATATTTGAATTTCCTAACTTTCCAGAGAGGTTGCTAATACTTTGATTAATCTATGATTAGGTTGCTCCTGATTTTGTTAGTGAAACAATTTTGAACTTTAAACTTGAATGATTGGTGAAGATTATTAGGGATCGAAGAGTGTAATTGCACGAAATTTAATTAATAATACATTCAAAATCAAGTCGAAATATTTGAATGAATCCATAAAATCTCACACCGGAGTCTAGCTAAACAGCAACCAACATGACAACTTAAAAAAAAAAGATTTGATTAAATGATGTTGTTTATTTCATTTGATATTGATGTTAAATATTTTAAAGCGATCCTCGTTATTTGGTAGTGGTCGATTAAGGCCTCTACCTGCAGGGTCGAGTATGGAGATAGCAGTCAAAATCCTTATGAGTTCAGGTAATTTATTGGGGGAGAAAATAGACAGCCCACCATAGTTTGGAAACCCTCACTCAGGTGAAATGGAATTAGGAATGTTCCAGTAAAAAAAAAAAGGGTCGTCTCAGCGGAGGAGAACCTACAACAACACGATTTTGTCTGGATCCTCTTTTTCTTCCGAAAAAAGGGAAGGAGAAGTATCTTCTTCAGTAGATCCCTCTTATTCCTGTTTAGTCCCTTCGTCTCGGAGGTGGTTTCTATTTCTACATCCGTTTCTTCCTCACTTTCTCCCCTTTCCTTCGTTTATGAGGTTTCTTTTAGTCTACATATTCAATTGATTGGGTCTGGTCCTATTCGACCCAACCCCAGAACTTCGAACGGCCGACATGCTTTGGACGATAGAACAGAGAGAGGGAGAGTCGTGCCAAATATTTGTTCTAATCCTGAACATTATAGAAATAGTTCAATTTAAGCCAGACATTAGGTAAGTTACCAAAAATTACTGATAAAATACTTTACAAAAATAATTTGCTAAGAATCAACCATAATACACAAAACCAAAGAACTAGAATAAAATAAGTGGGGAAATTTATAAGATTTAATATATTTAAATATTAAAATTGAAATTATTTTATTTAACTTATTTATTTTAAAATTATATGGCGAAAGAATAGCATAGAAAATGCTAAAATAATTATTCGAAAGCAATGGTGATAGAATTGACTACACCATATGGCATATGTGTCCATTATAACGTATACGGCTATACCATTTGTCATCACTCTAACTTTTCTTTTAAATTGGTCTATGTTTTTTGTCCTCTTTAGTTGAAACTATTTTTTTATTAAAGAAAGAAAAGAGGTTGTAAATTATTTAATTAAAAGACAAAAAATAGATAAAGAAATATCATTCAAAAAATAAATATTCTATTCAAAGATATTTTCTGGAGATTTAGAAATTATTTTTTCCTAATTACCATACGTGACATTGACACAAACATGCGAAAAAAGATCAAATGAAATTCCATGATTTCTCTCATCATACTCTCAATCATTTTTATTTTCTTTTTCTTTTTGCGTCTAATTTGTCAGCCTAGCTATATGGTTATATCTTTCTTGTTTTAATTTTTATATTTTGAAACATTACATTTTGATTCTTATATTTAAATTTTAAAATTTTGCAAATGAGGATCAATAATTTACTTTATAATTCGGGTTCATTTATACTAGTAGAGAAATATCTTAGGGGGAATTTTCAATTCCCGGAAAAGAAGTTTCGTGGCCAAAGTGAGCATACCTTAGTGGTAATTGACATATATCTGATCCCCCGCCCCTACATGTTGTACTAAAAAAAAAGTTTCGTACCCGTTCAAGTTTGGTATAGATAAAATATATGTTACCATCTAATGTTTCGATTTTCCAACCCATCAATTGTTGAACTAAAAAAATTATCCCTTGTGTTTCCTATATTAAGCGGATATCGTCTCAATGACGATACATCACAATTTAGGTGATAGAATGCATTAAACTACAGATAATATACGTTTTAGTCTTTTATGTTTTGGTTTTTTTTTAATTTAGTCCATATATTGGTTTGAAAAGTTTCGATTTAGTTTATTAGGTTTTAATATTTTTCAAATTTAGACTCTCATCGTTCGTTAATGTTAAAATTTGCTAATGATAAACTTACATGACATATTTATATTATACTAAGTGAATAGGTACAAATTTTATTTTATTTTTCTTAGATAAATTTATTTGTGAAATTTCATAAATTCACTAAAGTTTACCATTCAAAATTTCTATTAATGACAATGGCGGTAAAATTGAAAAATGTTAAAATACAAGGTGAAAACTTTTTAGACGATGAATTTTAAATTGAAAAAGAACATTGTAAATATAAATCACTAGAACCCCATGAGGTGGAAAGAGATTAAATCATAGAAAAAAATTTAATTGGAATAAATATACTATTTTTATTTTCACAAATATTTTGGTCTAAATTAACTTTTATCCATTAAGAAATTCAGGCGTAAGATTCCAATTTCGGTGATAATGGGAAATTAAATGATATAATGGTGACGAAATGAATGGCATCAGCAGCTTTCTAGAGCTGCTTATGAACTGGCATTGAGTGAAAATCTGGATCAAAGAGTGAAACCGACAATTAATTTAATTTGATTATTATGAATGATTAAACGATAATTAAAGGAAAAAAGGATAATTATTGATTTAGATTTAAAACAAAAGTAAACAGGGAAAGAGGGTGCTTAACAGTTAATACCCCATAATCTCAAACAAACACTGATTTAGATTTGATCATTCCCAAATCTTTTATTTGAAAATAAAAGTTTAAAAACAATGATTTAATTTGTCGTTAACTAGATGGATGCTTTGAAAGAATTTGGGGTGATTTTTATTTTGCTTTACGAGCTATATATACAACTGGTTAGTACAATTTGTGGGGTGGAGCTTCGACAACTTTTTATTAAATTTTTACTCTTCTATCTCAATATATTAACATATACATTGTTAAGATAAAATTTAACTCGCCAGTCAATATGAACATAGAATCAAACGATCAAACGAAGAGGGAAAAGCTCAGAAAACAATCAAACGTGGATTCTCGCACCAACGAAGTTCAAGTGTCCTAAGTCCTCCCGGAGTCCGTGGCAACCGGAGCTTCTTCCAACCAAAGGCTGGACAGACCATTAACTAATCAAACTTTCCCAATTTGTTGTAAAAAAAGAATAATTTACTAAGATATTAGTTAATATCTAAACCCAAAATAAATTAATTTAGCTCTCATGACAATAAAACTGAATCTTGAACTTTTTTCATCTTCATGTATCGAAATTAAAATAATCTCTCGTGGGTGTGTGTATATATATATGGTTGAAACCAAAGTGTTTCAATACAACTCAGCTCAAATTCACAACATAATTAAGATTATAAAAGTCAATAAGAAACACATGGAGTAAATGTTTTTCAATTATGTTGCTTTAAAATTCAAAAGTAAAAATTATTAAGAAACACGGGACATTATTATCGACTATCATTTCATCCATGTTTATTGTGATAGTAGTAACTTTTGATAAAATCGTGTACCTTTTTAGTTAAACAAATATATAAGTAAATCAACCCATTAATGAGAGAGAATTAAGATAATAAATATTTTATCTATTGAATTACGTTTGAATCAACAAATAAAATTGTATTTAAAAATAAAATAAGTTAGGGGCAATATTTTTAGCATATATATTTGGTGCATGTTTGGTCAAAATTTAGCTCGTGAACACATGTTTAAACCCAATTTATATTGATTTGTTTTTGTTTGACCATTTGTTTGTTGGACAAATTCTCAATATCACCCTCTTTTATTATTCTTTTTTTATTATTAAATATGACTTAATGCATTTTAAATAGCGATTTATCTTTTTTTTTTTAATACATTAAAACTATACTTGACATGAAAACGTCAACAAATAAATTGATTTTTTTTAATGCATGGTTAAGGTACTAGTACTTTTTATTAAAATTGTAGGTCCAAATACCTAGAAATGTGATGCTAAAAAAAATATCTATAAATTTATAAATTATAACAAACGTTTGGTATTTATAGTGAATATGAGAACTCTAATGGGCCGGTTGTAGCCCAATATTCTTCTAAACGTCTATAAAGTGGCCCAAATATTTTAAGGGCTTTTCCAATTGGGCTGCTCTTTGCTATCGCCGTAGCAGCCGGAAATTGCAGCAGAAAATTATAGTAAATAAAATCATTTAATTTTGTTTTTGTTTTTATCTTTTTGCAAAGGATTTTGTTTTTATTTTAACGGATGAGGATATATTATAATCCTTAAATCCTAAAAAATACATTTTAAATATAATAATAAATATAATAGAATGATATTTATTAAGTACAATTTGAAAATTAAAAGATTGGAAATATAGATCAATATTTTCTTAAGTTGAGTTGCACTCTCGTTAGTTATTTTATTCACATTTAATTGTATACTTTAACCATATTTTTTGTTATATTTATATTTTGGTTATCTATTATTTTATTTTCTTTCATTTTATGTATCATTGCAATTTATATCTCTATTATTTACCTATATCATAATTTATAGTTTAAAATTATTTTAAATAATTTCTATGATCATTTTTTTTTTCATTTAGTACAATATGTGGGGTAGATATTCAAACTCACAACATTTTAGTCAGAAATAGGTGTCTTAATCAAATGAAATATTCTCAGGTTGACATGCATTTTTTTTCTTTAGTGAATGTAACTCTCACCACATTACGGGTGACATTTTGATTTAAAAAATACATTATTCGACTGCTAACATTACTTTTTCGTACATAAACAACACGTTACAATATTGTAATTTGTAATAATTTCTTAATTATTGAAAAACGGAATAATAATTAAAGTGCTAATAATAATATATATATATATTTTTTATACAATAGTCAAAGTAGGTAGAATATAATTTGTATTAAACTAATAACTTTTGAGGTTAAAGATTAAAGATGTTTGAAAGTTGAAGAGTAAGTAGTACCACTTTTTGACAGTATATCATGGATTAGTTAGAAATTAATAATAAAAAAATAGAGGGACACTGCACACAACAGCTTCTATTTCATAAATTAAAGTAGATTAAATTACCAATTGGATTATATAGTTTGTACTTAATATTAATTTGATACCTATAATCTTAAAAGTTTCAAATGAACTCTTTATCACTCAACCTTAATTTCAACTTGACTTAGGTAGATTTCAATGTTTTAGTTTAGCGTGGTGTGATAAGATTTTCATAAAATCCATATTAAATTGTTTATCTACTTGAAATTCATCCAATGGTATACGATCCTATTACAGTTAATTAGCATAGTTAGCCATAATAATAACAAAAAAAATACCAATTTCTTAATATGTGAATAAAACATACACTATATTTTCAAAAGTAATTTTTTGAGTACAGTAAAGATGTGTGAGCTAGGTATAAATTTCAACTCTCCATTTTTAAAAAGATTATTAATACTTTAACCAGTTGATATTAAAATTCTTTAAACTGTGAAGACTAAATAGAACATTTTGAGTTGACAATGTGAGGATGAAATTCAAGCTTTTCACTTTTTCATCGATGATATATGCCTTAACATGTTAAACACGAGACAATTTGATAATTTATTTATTTTTATTACAAATTTGATAATTTTTTTTTTGTTTGCAAATGACAAATTGATAATTATAACCATTAAAAAATTACCTATAATGATAAAACGGTGCGTTTTGTTTAATCATCCCATCCAATTTTTCACTTTCATATCTGTCCAAATCTTGGGGTTTCGGTTCATAGTGAAGCCCGTAGATAAATTTTTTTGTAGAATTATTGCAGTCTGCGATAGAAAGAAAGAAAAAAAGAGGGAAAAAAAGGAAACAAGGAAGAAGAAGAAAGGAGAGAAGAGCGAAGGGGCAGTTCCATTAAAACCAACAAATTTGTTCTCTTTGATTTCGCGGCTCTCACGAAGCCTCCCTCTGCAAAACACAGAGAGCAAAGGAGGAAGAGATCTGTGTTGTTATTGCTCAAATACCAGTTCCTCGTTGTTTTTTCTGGAATCGCATTATTGGGTAAGTCTCTGAATCTCAATCTCCGAACGAATGGATTGCAATTGGATTTCCATAAATTGAAAAACCCATTTTGAAGCCACTCATTTGTTGTTGTTTCACTTTCGATGTTGACTTTTTTTTTCCCCCAGTGTTTCGCATTATCTTTTTTTTTCCCGTTGGCTCGTCGCCATTGCGTATCTTAGTTCCTCCAACCTGTCACATTTCTTATGTTGATGTTGAGACTCACTTGCTTTACTTAGGGTTCAAGGGCTGCTGCGCATTATCTCATGTGTATTTCAATTGTTCTTTTTGTGAATTTGGATTCTGTTTCGTTGTCAAATTCATGTTTTGGTTGGTGTGGATAATTTGTATTTCTTCGGTGTTTTCCCCAATGCTATTCCAGATTTGATATTGAAGGCTGCAGTTGGGATTGGTAAAGACAAACTTTGGTTGTGAATTTGAGGTTTCCTATTGGATTATTTGTACAGAAAATGAGGGAAATCTGGAGATGAGATGGTTGAGTTAGTCTCAAATTGTGGTTCAGTTTGGGAATCTAGTGTGTGCGAAGTGGGTGAAAGGTGAAAAAGATTGCTAGAACAAAATGTCTGATGTGGCGAGTATAGCAGAGGCAGTGGCTGCAAGGTTTAGTTCTTTGGAGCTTATTGGAAGAGGATCTTTTGGTGATGTCTACAAGGGGTAAGCTTCAATTCTGTTATTATTGTAATTCAGTGTGTTGTAATGTAATTTATTACACACTTGATCTTATGGTGTGCTCGATTAAATAAATTATTGGCAAGGCCGAAAATGGGGTGATATGTGATCTTTGCACTAGCGAGGATTTAGATAAGAGTACACTTGTATACTACATCACTCTTGCTTTTAATTTCAATTAAACGTGAAGAAAAGGGTTCTTTAATAAAAAGT
>NW_019104501.1:153991-169105 GCF_001995035.1 Momordica charantia | reverse complement strand
AAGTTGCCATCAAAGTTATTGATTTGGAAGAATCGTAAGTACAGAGGTTGCCCTATATTTTTCACTGAAGTTCTTGCCTTAATGATGAAAAACACGATGAGATACTGTCTCTTTTGTTTTATTAAAAAAGCTTGTGCAATTATTTAAATAGCAGCAAGGCATGAATTACCACATTCTTTGCTAAATCTGGAGAGTTCTTTTTAAACAAAATAAACACTATCGTGGAAGGGCTTTTTTCTTCCTCTTAAAAGGGCGACCCACAAAATATTGGCATGAAAGTCTGTCATATTGTTAGGAAGAGCCGTGGTCAAGTAGCATGAAGTACCAAAATTTTGGAGCAAAAGTGCGAGCAGAAAACAAATGGTTTTGAAATGATTATTATCGACTCTTTCCTAACATCGGTGGAGGTTTGTCCATACATATTAAATAAGTCAGATTTCTTTGCACAACCATGAAAATTTTGGGAAGGCTTTAACCTTGCTTGTACATTCTATGGACAGTATATTAATTAAGATTGAACTCGGTTGGTTAATCATTGGAATGGTCTCTAGGATCCAAATAGTATGAGTTGGTAAACTGAGATCAAGAGCAGCCAAAAAACATTTAATGTCACTGCTTAGTTTCTAGAAGAGAGGGGGAAAACAATTTCTTCAAATAAAGTTTGCTACCATGTTTGCCTCGGTTATGGAACTTCCCTTGAATCTGAAAGGGCTATTTTGCTGACTATAACTTGAATTTGCAAGTAATTTGACCTGAGTCCTATAATTTTGTTTTATTGGTACCTCTAATTGATACCAGTGTACACTGGTTCTGTTGTAAAATGGTAGCATACCCACAGAAAGAAGCAAGCAGGGTACGTGTGGAACGGGATATATTGCTAGATTTCCCTATATAGTGGATAGAATAGGTTGGTTGAGACTCAAAAGGAAGTTGTCAGTATATATAGCTTACTCGAATTCAATTGCTGATACAGGTTCATTGGATTCCCTAGCTTTACTTAAAGTACCTGTCATTTGGGGTTATTTCAAAGTTTGTATGTTAAGTTAATGGCTGTTACTAACCACATGCAGATAATCTACTTGAGTGAAGCATGTTAGATATGGAGGAATAAGGAAATGTGTTTTCTCCCTTCCCCTCGTGATAGGAAGAAACATCATTTTAGAGGATGTTCTTGGATTGAATTCTACGTTAATTTTTTCATTTTTATATTATTTACTTTATTTTGCATATATAGCAGTTTTTCTGGATAAAAAATGTGTAGCCTACTTAAATACTGTGATCGTGACTTGTTATTTATTTAATATCCTTGCACTAGAATTCCTTTTGGGTTGGAGGATGGGACGGTTCTTCTTCCACATCTCCATTTCATATTTTTTTCTTATGCAGATGGAGTAATTTACCATTTTCAATTATTCATGTATTGTTTTGCCCCTTCTATTTTCTGTGATATCGCTGAATTTGTTTTTGAATTAATCTTTTGCAGCGAGGACGAAATTGAGGATATTCAGAAGGTATTAATTAACTGGTTAACTAAATTAATGAGGTGAATGCCTAGGTGCTAATCTACCTCAGTTTTGTGCCAGGAAATTTCTGTTTTGTCACAATGTCGATCACCCTACATTACTGAGTACTATGGTTCTTATCTCCACCAGACTAAGTTATGGATAATAATGGAATATATGGCTGGTGGCTCTGTTGCAGATTTGGTAAGTCTCTAATTGACTTCTTGCTTCACGCCTAATACAGAGGTATAAAACTAACCAACCGATAAACTATACAAAATTTTTAGGAGGATTCAACCCAACTCAATTGTGAAATTTGGGTTAACTTAGTCCTTTTAAGCAACTATTTACTTTTCAACATTGAATGAAATGGAATTAATATAGATATATCCATATTTCATTATATCGTGAGTGACATAGATATACTTTTAATTAATAATAATTTTAGGATAATTTGATTTAACCCATTCTTATTTTAGAAGCACATATGGACCAGCCCATAATCTATAAAATTTCAATTTATCTGATTCCAACCCAACCTATGCCATACAGTTTGGTTGGGTTGATGGATTTTTTTGGGTCATCGAGTTTTTGAACACCTACACCCCTAAAGAACCATTGTTGGTAAGACATTCTTCTTAGCATGCTTGATGCATCGATATCATTGCAATCTTATCAAATGTCTCATCGACTACATATCAACAAAGAGGTGGAAACAATCTAAGGGCCTGGGTAGAGGATACCCCGCCCAAAAAAAGGCAACAAAAAGAGCTTTCCAATTGTTCAACAACATGGAGAGACTCACCCAACCCCAAAGGAGTTCGGACAACCAGCCATCAATATTTTTAAGAAGACAGGCCACAATGCGAAAATATCCAGCAGAAAAAACCACCCTCTAGCAGCAAACAGACAATGAATAAAGAGATGATCCATGGATTCCTCACTCTTAAGGCATAAGTTACACACCAAAGGAGAAAGAGCCCCCTGCCTACACTTCTTTTGGAGCATRTCTTGAGTATGAATGCTTCTGTGGGCCAAGGACCAAAGGAAAACCTTGACTTTTTTTGGAATTCTGAACTACAATGGATCAAGGTAGATTTTAGCATATGGACACCCGTTGAAAGCTTCAAAAGTGCAGACTTGTTGTAAAATTTCCCCCTTTCTCTAACGCCCAATGGACCTTATCATCCTCTTCTCCCAACCGCTCCACATCCAGTAGATGGATTAGATCCACCCAGCCGTCCAATTCCCTATCAAAAAGGCCTCTACATTTTCTTTCCAACAATCAGCAATACTTGCTTCTTGCTTCTAGAAATGCTATAAGTGTCAGGAAAGGTATCTTTGAGAGTATCATCACTTAACCATTTGTCAGTCCAGAATTTAATCCTTCTCCCTTCATGCATTTTAAACTCCAAAAACTTGAGAAAGAACTCACTATCTTTAGCAATGTCCATCCCTTAACTTTTCCTTGGGGGGAAGAGTGGACCAACCCACAGGACTCTCTCCATAAATACTAGCTATCATCCTTCTCCACAGGGCATCAGACTCTTGAGTGAACCACCATAACCATTTGAGGAGTAGACCGTCATTCTTTTGTTGAAAAGCCCCATTTCCTAGCCCACCCCACCGTATTGTAAAGGAAGGGAAGTTTTCCCCACAATTAACTAAATGATTGCATGTGCCTTTGTAACTTCCTCCACTCCAGAAAAAATTCCTCACTAGTTTCTCTAGATCTTATATAACTCCAATGGGGCTTTAAGAACAGAAAAGTAATAAACAGGGAGGCTTTTTTTTTTTTTTTGATAAGAAACGAACTTTTCATTAAGACGAATTAAAAAAGAAGCATATACAAAGGGCATACAAAAAAAAAAGCCCAGAAGAAGGAGCCTTGACTAAAAAAAAGGCTTCCAATCCAAAAGAATAGAACCTAACTGATAATTACAAAACCACTTTGAATAGAACCTAACTGATAAACAGGAAGGTTGTTAATCATCGATTGCGCAAGCGTGAGATAGCCTCCCTTTGAAAGGGTTAGAACACTCCACTTGTCGGAAGAAAATTGACAAGTGGAATGCTTTTTTTTTAATTTTATTTTTTTTGGAAAAGAAACAGATTTTTAATTTTATTTTTATATGTTTCTCATAAAAAAAACGCTCCACTTGTCAATTTTCTTCCAAACGTTATCTTACAATGGGTCCTAAAAGGACTTCTTCGATGGTTTCCTCCCAGTGAAATGCCCAAGTAGGAGAAAGGCATACTTTTCACTTTACACCCTAACATCTTAGCCTTGGGCAGCAAGGCTTATTCTTCCTCATTTATGCCTATCAGAGAAGTTTTCCCAAGGTTCAGAGCTAATAGCAGTGTTAAAGAAATTTCTGTACAGGGAACTGGGTAGTATATTTGATTCCTCTCTTTCAATGTAATTCTGTTGGTATTTGATATTTTATTTATTTATACTATGTATTTATTGCAAAATTTCAACTATTTTGGGAAACTTTTTATAGAAACTCACCATAAACTGTGGTTCTGCAGCTGCAGTCTGGTCCACCGCTCGATGAAATGTCAATTGCATGCATTCTACGTGATTTGCTGCATGCAATTGATTATTTGCATTGTGAAGGAAAAATTCACAGGGACATTAAAGGTTTTCTTTCTTCTTCACAACTCAATGAATTTGTAAAAGTTAATTTCTTATCATTTACGAAGGTCTATAAAAAGAGAAGAAAATAGCTAAAAGAGTAAATAGCTAACTCTCATGAATGAATTTCACTACTACATTAATTAGTATAATGAAAGATTGTATTTTACTTTGCAGCGGCAAATATATTGCTGAGTGAAAATGGTGATGTTAAGGTATGATTTTTGATAATTAAAAAGTTTTGCGTAGCCTTGATTTAATAGTTAAGGATTAGCTGGGTTTTGCTTTAGAAGGATAAAGGTTTAATCTCTACAGGTTGCAGATTTTGGTGTTTCTGCTCAATTAACGAGGACAATATCAAGACGAAAGGTATCGAGTATAATGTTAAATATTGGACTTTGTTCTATTCCCCACGTTTATGGATTATGGTAATCTTGACCAACCAGTAGGTTTTTCTAAACACCATCGGCTGGCTGGTTGTTCGGGAGAACTTTAGCTCCTTCGACTCCTGCTGTTCCTTTCCTTTGTTAGATCCATACAATTGTTTCTTGTAATCATTATTTAAAGTAAGATGACAGTTTTTGGTAAATGTTTTCTGTTTGTGATAATTTCCTTGTGACACTTGCTTTCTTGTTTGTCTTTCTGTGTGAAGTTTTGCTGAATTGTTATTGTTCTGGAGATTTGTTTTTCTTCGCCCATCTTCTAGTGCTATTGGATGAGATCTTCTAAATTGTGTTACTTATCACTAATTTCTTGACCACAGACATTTGTGGGAACTCCATTCTGGATGGCACCGGAGGTAATTCAAAATTCTGAAGGATACAATGAGAAGGTATTTGCTATTTACAGAGTACTATTTCTTGGCATTTTGTGGTTTAATTGGTTGTATGATAACCATGCTTCTCAATACTTGATTTCGCATGATGCAGGCAGATATCTGGTCTCTAGGAATCACTGCTATTGAGATGGCGAAAGGGGAGCCTCCACTTGCTGATCTTCATCCCATGAGAGTTCTTTTTATTATACCTCGAGAAAATCCACCTCAGGTTCACTTAATAACTCAATACTTGACACTATTTCATTGCAGACTGTGAACTCCGAGCATGACATAGTGCATTATCATTTTTCATGACAGTGTGTCTTTGTGTGTGTTTTCTGAGCAGTTGGATGAGCATTTTTCTCGCCCCATGAAAGAATTAGTGTCACTGTGTCTGAAGAAAATACCTGCTGAGGTAAAGCATCAATCTTCTTGTGCAATCAGTTCCGTGTTTAGTTTATTTGTTTTCAATTGGTGGAAAATATATTTTATTGGTAAACTTCTTTCGTTAGAAGTAGAAGAGTGTGGATATATAATACTATGTCTTAAATGAGTATATGGAGCCACAAATTGGTGTTTCTGTGAAGAGCGAGCATGAATGATACAATGGACATTGTCATTTACTTTCTTACAGTACTTATATGGTAGGTTAATATGTTGCATTAGGTTGACTGTGGCTGGATGTGAGACCCCCAATGGTAAATACTTATGCAAGGAAGGGTAAAGAGGGGAATTAACCCCCTTAAGTTAGTTAGGGGTCTTTATATGCTTTTCAGGGTCTGTTAGGATGTTTTTGTTTTTGTTTATTTTGGCAAAGTTGGGATAGGAAGAGGACCAACACTCTCTAAAGGGTTGGAGGTTCTTATATTGCCTGAGGGCTTGTTCTTGTGTGTTGAATGTCAATATTTTGGTAAGGGAAACCTTATAGAATTCGTAGGACTTTTTTGCTTATCCTTTTTCAAAGAGTCAGTATATGTTAGAAATATTGAATAAATGATTAATATATTGTAACTTATCGTCTTGTGATTTAACATGATATTAGTGTAGGAGGCTTAAAGTTTGAACTTCTTTAGTGTCATTTCCTCCCCAACCCAATTAATATTGATAGTCACTTGGACTAATTCCAAGCCCACAAGTGAGAGATTAGGATAAAAATAAATGATTAAATATATGCATACCGTAATTTATGAGCTTGAGTTTTTGGGTTCAATGACAATTTAACAATATAATAATAGAACCGGGATGTGTTAAAGGTGTGGATAGTTGGTGCATTCTTAGGTTATTTTTAAGGTTTTCAGGATTTATATGGAGTTGTGCTGCAAGAACTCTCTTTTGGAGTTTATGGAAGGAAAGAATTAATGAGTCTTCAATAATATAGCTCATCCTTTCGATATTTTTTGTAACAGTGTACAAATTAGCCTCAATCATAGAAAATTCTTCTGTAACTGTAGTTTGGCTGTGATTAGTCGAGATTGGAAAGTTTTACTTTACTAGATCTTTTGGAAGGGGGCTTCCTCATCCCCTACCCTTAGGTTGTTGTCCTTTTGATTCTTATACATTATGTTTCTTATAAAAAAAAAGTTCTCAGGATTTATATCAATTATTTCATTTCCTGGTAATTCATCTTTTTTTATTCTCTCTCTCTAATATAAATGTCCTTTGATTTATGTTATATTTTTTTGTTATTGTCTCATGTTCAAACTTGATTCAATCATTCAAATTGTTCTTGTCTCCTGCCCTTTGAAGTCATGATTTTTGTGATGTGCGGATATATCTTTTCTGTTTAGTATCTTTTTGTTCTGTGGAACAGTTTAGTGCAGTTTTATACTTTTAATTTCAGAGACCCAGTGCCAAAGAGCTTCTGAAGCATCGCTTCATTAGGAATGCCAGGAAGAGTCCTAGGCTTCAGGAGAGAATAAGGTCTGTCAGGATACTCGCTTTCTATTTGTTTTATATGGTAGTTTCTGATATTCCTATTCTTCATTACTGTCTATTACTTTTCCTCAATTTCAGAGTCGTAGGCACTAGGCAGATATGAAATTAAAAAAAAAAAAAAGGTCAAAAGGAACACCAAATTTCATATCTGCCTAATTTATAGGCCATAGTTCTACATTTTTGTGTTAATGCATCTGAAGAATCAAGGAAAGCCAAATAATATAAAAATGCTCGTGTATAAGGCAATGTATCTATGATCTTATTTCTTGATATTGATAGAGAACGTCCGAAATACCAAATTCCAAAGGATGAAGATGAAGAAACACCAACTAATGGTACTAGAGCAATAGGCGAAACGTCCGACACGGTAAAAGTATCGAGAAATACAAGAGAAGAAACTATTCATGCCAGGTTGGTAAAACCAAATATATATCTCAGTTTCCTACAAAATAAAATAAAGAAAATTCTAAAGATTATTAATGACATACTCATTGAGCTGTTGCTGACTGTTGCAGCAACCAGAGTAAAACTCCTAAGAATGCTGGATGGGACTTTAGTATTGGGGGACCAAACAGTACGGGTACTGTTCGAAGTGTGGTAAAACCGCCTCAAATTAGGGAAAGAAAGCCAGACATTCCTTATGGTCAGGCTGCACCAAGCAGAATTCCAGAGAGTGGCAACTGGCTAGCTGCATCTGGAAATGCATCACGTGACGTAGCAGAAGATGCTAGAGATTCATACAATACGGGGGATGCGAGTGAAGATGTAAATTCTCTTCTCACTCACTTCTCTTTGCTGCAGATGCTTTTGCAATCATATTTGTTAGTTCGTCAATCAACTAGATTATTAGAATAAGCCTATTTGACATCAATAATTATGGAGTTGTTTTTACACGATTTTTTTGTCTGGTTTATGAATATGATCGGATAGTCATTCACATATATATGCACTTTCCCTCCTTATTCAACCAAAACTGACGATTATGTGCTGATATTGGTTCTTAGAACTTAGAAGTTCAAGACTTCAAGGAATTTCACTTGTTCCAGAAGTTTTAAATTATGTTTGCTATTACAGCCAACTTTACTATGTAAACCTGCAAAATTTTTTTAGTAACCATTACTGATTATTATGGTTGTTCATTTTCTATTTGCAATAGTGATCAAATTGATTGTGGATAATGTTACCTCTTACCTTTTATTTTGAATGCTCAACTTCCAGGAAGAGTTATCTGTAAGTGGTTCAGGAACTATCGTGATCCGGTCTCCCAAGGGATCTCAATCATCTGCTCAATTTCATAGTCAAAGCAGTCCGGTAGAATTATCTTAAATTCAATGACGCCCTTGATTGTTGAGCTTGTCTAGCATATTTATTTATGAAATCAATGATTCCATGCAGTCTGGAAATGCACAAACATATTTTGAGGACACACCTTTTAGTGGTACTGTTGTTATGCGTGGTCAACGTGATGATTCTGATTCTCCTCGGACTCCACTATCCAGATCGGGAATTCAAGAAAGGACTTCAAGTTTTTCCCCTGAAGATAGTGCAGTAAACCTCTCGGAGGTTGCTTTTAAGTCTTCTGATTTGCGTTCTTATCATGACTCAGTATAGAAGTTGCTGTTGGTTTTTATGATTTTATCACAGTGCTACTTATTTTAAATTTAGTTGGGTTGATTTAATTTTAATTGTAGGCAACACATGTATTTCTTAAGATCTTTATGAGTAGTATTCTTTTGTTATCCTCAGAAGTTGGATTTAAACACGGTGTAGTATCTTCCCTTTTTAAATATGCTTCTCAAATAGTTTAGGTTGAATAACTAAGATCATGTATTTAGGATGCAATCCTCACTCATTTTATTTATCACTTTGGTTTTATTGTGGAATTTATAAGCATTTCCTACAAAATTATAATTCGTTTATTCCTTACTACCACAAATCAAAATATGCTTTAGTGCTTTGCAATTAATAATTATTTGTACTGTTTATTGAATTTGTAGGCAAAGGCTGCGATTCAAGCAGGATTGAAAAAAGCTAATGCAAGGGAAAGATCAGCACATAAACTCAACGACAGGAAGGAAAATAGAAGGACAGAGCAAACAGTGAGTAGCTCTGACTCTTCGAGGTATATCTTAGTAATTTCCAGAACAACTTTTGCTTCACAGAATGGTGTACTGGTGCCTGATATCGATAATTTCTATCCAGGCATTCTCGTGAATTCTTTGATGCACCAAGAGCATTGCCAAAGCCATCTCAATCAATTCATGATGATGAAAGTGCAAAAGTAGCATTATCTTCTGCACCTTTATCGAAATTGTTTATGCCATCCTTGAAAGAGGTAACCTTATAGCTGATTTGAGTTTTGTCTGTTTATTGTATTCAATTTATTTGTTTTGAATTATGTGCAACCAAGTAAACCTGGCTGATCTAATAATTTGTCTGCCTTAACAATACCTGCAACAGCTTCATGGTACAGGAGAAAGTTTGAGTCTCCCATTTTCTTTTAACAAAAAAACCAGCTATGATTAAGAGAAAAGGAAAAAAAATAAAGCAGTAGACCGTTAAAAAAAGAATAAACAGCCCAAAAAAAGGAGCCACTCAACGTGACGCATTTGGCATAGCACATAAGCTTTTAGATTTGGTTCACATTGTCCTGTCATAGTGATAACCAATGTGCATAGTACTTTTCTGTTTAGTGAACTGAATGATTTTTATTTTCTTTGTACAAATGTACCAATAAGTCACAACATGCTCTCATGCGTTGTCATCTCAGGTAGTTGCTGATGACTCAGAAGGATCACCTGCTCGTGCTGTAATTAATGCACTTATAAATATGGAACACGTAAAACCTGGATCATGTGAGGTTCTTGTTACCAAGTTTCTACAGCAATTGGCCAGGTTTATTAGTTCTTTCACTTTCTTCATCTATCTACTACCCCCCCATCCTCCTCTCAATATCACGTTATGTTTAGATCTCAAAATTAACTTGGGTAACAGCAGTTCAAAGGAAACTTCGTTGAAAGATTTACAAGACTTGGCAACTCGCTTGTTCGCCAAGATTAAGACAGTTCCTGTTTCCGAAGATACACAGAACGTTCCAGATTCTGATAGCAGCAAAAAGATACCCAACAGGGAACTTCATTCAAATTCTAATTTGAGCTCGCTCGCTAGATTTTTACTCTCCAGGTTTGTTTTATGATAATTTGTTATGTCTCATATGGGATTCACACCATTCCTGACTTCTTCAGTGAATGCTTTAAAAAATGGGTACACTTGAAGTGTCATTGCATTAGATTTGGAAACACCATTGTTTTTTTTATCTACCGTGACAATACACATCATATTAGTCATTCTTTTTGCATCAACTGGTAAGAAAGTATGTTGGTAGTACTAATACTCATATAGAGTGAAACAATCTACCATTCACCATCAATCATCTCTTTAAGTTCTTGTCTCACCCATATTCATGCACTTATTTGCCCACCATATTGAAACTTATAAATCAACGTTTGTTCATTCACTTAATGAATATTGAATATAATTGCCCACCGTTTTCATCGTTTTGTAATGATCAGTTAGGCCTCTTTTTTCGAATTGGAGTCCTTTTATACACAGTTAAGTTTAGGACTCTTCTTGTGGGGCTGATATTTTTTTTTTAATGTCCTTGTATCTCTTTCATGTTTCTAAGTTACTCAGAAACATTAAACAAGCAATATATGATATTTTAGGTCTATGTAAACAAGCAACATATGATATTAGGTGTTGGGTTTTCAAATGTAGTAACTTCTTATGCCACGTTCAGTGACCATAATAAAACATTAGGAAATCAAAGAGGACTAAAACATAAGACTTGATAGTTTTAAGACTAAAACGAGATGAGTATGGAAGTTTAAGATCAAATACGATTTAAATTGTTTTTGTTTCTAAATTCTTTTTAAGAGTAGACATCATACATATAGATTGTTTCTGATTATCGGCAAATGCACTTGAGCTAAACTACATGGGTTTGTGAATCAGATGGCAAGGTCAGGTATCAAAGGATCTGAGTCCAGCTTAAAAGGGAGGAGAATTTGTGTATTTGTTTGATATTTTATTTTATTTTTTTAATTCTTGGCAGTGCATTATTTGAGTTAATGAATGTACATACGTGGCTGTAAGAAATGGTGTATTAATTATTAATTGTGATTTTTGCTTATGAAATTTTTGTTTTACTAGCAGCATTTTCTTTGAATATGGGTGCTTGCTATTCATTGTAATATTATTGAAACCTGTCTGAGATTGATGAATAATTATCATTATTATTGAAATGCTGTGAATAGTGGAGGGTTTTTAACACTTCTTGATGGAAACTTTAATGTCACTAAATATTTGCAAATCAATCATGTTCTACCCTTTCTTGACATAAATTTTGTTTATGTTTTATTGAGATTTGAGAATGTTTCAATGTTTAATTTAAAAATAAAATAAAATAGGGATATCATTATCTTTTTTTTTTCTTTTTGATTTTATAAATATTTAAAACTTACATTTATAGCCTTAAATTACAAATTTTAATTCTAAACTTTGATGGTTGTGTTAATTTAGTCCCTTCATTGTTGTTGCACGTTGATTTGACTCGTAAGTGATGACTTGACATGATGTGGTAGAAGGGAATTTTAAAATAAGTACTACTTTCTAAGTTATATCTGTTTTGGTCACATTTCATCTTTTGTTACGGATGTACATTTATATCACAAAAAACAAGTGTTTTTGAAAATTACTTGGAATAATATATTATTTCTCTTTTTTTCTTTGTTCATCAGAGATGCTTGTTATGTCATAACTTTAAAAGGGTCGTGCATTTTGAGAGAATTATGAAGGCTACAAGGCAAATATCTTAGATGTCAATTAATAGAATAAATTTGAATACCTATAAAGCTTTTATCACTTTTGCCAATTGGAACTACAATCTTAAAATCCATACCTTCCATTGAGATTTCTATGAGTCATAAAGATAGATGTTTAAAGTCTTGCCTATGGTTCAATTTTGGAGCATAAAATTGTGCTCTTTACAGAAATGAATGATAAAGAGTTTATTTTTAATGGAAGAAACTCAACCTTAAAAAGAAAACTTATAAATCTTTTTTGCTTTCAAAAAGTGTTGTAAAATAATAAAAATAAAATCATATAAAAATAAAATTTTGGGATTACTTACAACTTGACCATCATAAAAACTAATCATCATGATGCCTAAAATTGGCAAAGTTTTCATATTTTGGTAGATGATCCCTTTGGAAACACCTTTCTCAACCTTCCCAATAACTCAGGAAGGAGAAGGTTGCAACATAGAGAGAGCATCTTTATGAGATGCCAACTTTGTTCATCTATTTCATGGCTCACCATTCTGTAAATGTAAATAAATTTTGATTTGCTTGAACTTCCATGATTTTATCAGAATCCAGATAGGCTTATTATGTAGCATTAACACGGTTGTACAACGATAAGTTTGATAACGGTTTGGTAAGTATATTTGCTATTTGAGCGAATGTAGAATACAAAACTGCTTAGATATAACCCGAAGTAGAATGACTAACATCATCAGGGTTGATGTTAGAAACTCGTCAGAATTTGCAAAACCTTCCCAGCAAAGAATAACAGACTTGCCAATGATGAAAGAGTTGGAGAATGCATAAATTGAAAGACTTTATTAACATCAAAAGCGATTAACAAATATCATATTGCAGAGCACCAACATCATATCTATACAAATGACAATTGCAAAAGGACTGACTAGTATGGCCAAAGGCAAAACGCCCCTGACTGCGATGGAGTTGGCTCCATTGTGGCTCGAACTAACAAATCTCGAGGTGTATGTATTTGGTCTGATATGACTGCAAAGTACCAGCAATAGCTCAAACCTGCAAGACCCCTTCCTTCAAAGGGTAAAAGTACTATGATTCATATCTAGCAATGGATGGCTTATGATCTCATTTGAGTAACACCCAGTTGAATCTTTTGACTTCCATCTCATTAGTACAATGAAACAAAGCCTGTTTTGTGTAGCAAAGAGTGTCTGAGTATCATCTGATGAAGAGTCAACGCTCAATAGGCATAGTGGCAGCAATAGGATGTTTAGAAACAATGGAAGCTAGATTCATCAGCAGAATCAACAAGAACATAGTTACAAACGTTTAACACCATCAACATGCTTTCTACAAGTAATAAAAATGGAGAATGCTTCAGGTTACTCAATGCTTTTAAAGAGTAAAGTTGTTCGTTATTAAGCGTTGCAGTAATGAACTGATTTCTCTTACAACTCGATGGTTTAGAGGTGAACCCTAAACCAAGATTGTGACATATTTTGACAAGATCATGTGTGCAAGCAATTAGTGCATTTAGCCTTTGTGCTCTAATACAGTAAAAGCTTCCTGTACGTTGATCCGAAATCTGTTGAACACTCTTTAAAGGAAGTCGTGAATATAATTTTTTGTTCCTTTTCATTTATCAGAAAAGTTTGTACCTTGTTCAAAATAAATAAAGATCGTGAGTACAAAATGCTATATTTGTAGTGTAGCTACAAACTAACCAAACTCCATTAGAAAAAACTAACTGAACAAACTAATTAAACATGATTTGAGCTTGACTTGTTAATTGGCTCTAACACTGAAAGACGAAGCCATGAAACTCTTGGGCAATAGGATCATCAGAGAACCCCATGCCATAGTATGAACTTGCCAGCAAGGGCAAGGTGCCCCCTGCAGGGCATGTGTTAGCCATAGCCCAGAGAATTGGTTGTTGATGCGTAGCAGTGACTGGATTAAACATACCCCATGTATAAGACTACGAATATTGTTGCCTGAAGCTGGCTATTTTTCTATTTCCAGTAGATGGTGGCTTGGCAAGAGTCAGCTTCCGAAATGCAGCATGAAAAACCATGCCTGTCAAGATTTCAAAGGATGAGATCAACCGATAAAGATAAACTCTATAACATAGCATAGGAATGTTTTGGAGTCACCTGCGTATCCAATGCCAAGTGCACAGAAGAGCGCCATTTGAAAGTTGGAGTACAAAAGAATGATGACAGTCACTGCAAACATTGTACTCAGGTAAGTATTTGGAAAAAAAAAAGGGTTAAATAAGATTTCTGATGTAATTAACTACCAAAAGCAGTTCAATGGAATTGAAAAATAAATGCAGAAAGATCCAGCAGTAATAATTTTACTTCCAAGAATTCCACAAAAGCTGTTCTCGTAAAGAAGCTAAGTTTTGAAAACATCCCAAAGGTTCCAAATAGCAAATTGAAGTAGTACGTAAAACTTTTATGGGATCAATCATGCGGGTATTATGCTTATGCTACACTCGGCTAACACATTGGCTAATTTCTCACAACTCTAGACAACCGAGCTAAAGTTCTCAGTCGTCGTGAACTAAGAAAACGATAATGTTAGGACTTGTAATCTAAGCCAAATGGAATTGGAAAAAGAATAACCATTCAACAAGCAGCAATAGAGTATATAGAAATGCTCTATCAAAAATGCGAAATCCAGTTTCTACTTATAATTTGGGATCCAAACCAGTAGATCTACTGATGTCTGGAAATAGGTGTATATCATATGATCATTTTTCAAGTGAATTCCTCTTAAGGAATAATGCAACCAGGAAAAAAAAACTTAACCAATCAATTAATACATGTTTAAAGAGAAGATTTTGGAGAAACTTCTCAGAAATGTAAATGAACGGTCTGGCTTAAAACATTAATAACTTACCACATTGGGCAATGCGAACCAAACACTGCCAAACAACTGGATATCTGTCTAATCCCCACCTATCGCCACAAAACTTAACAACGTCCCAAAGTGCTAAACATGATATCAGTCCAACAAGGGCAAGAGGCATCTGGTACCTGAAATCATCCCCACCAGAGAACTTAAACTCAAGAAACAATAAAATGGCAAACATAAAGGGAGATATTGGTATTCATATTCAGGAAAGTCACAGTCTCCATTGTACAGAGTTTAAAAGTATTGTCATAATTCTTTCTATAGGTTTGAGATTGGGATTAGCATGCGAGTAGGCCCCAAAACTTTTTGATCCCATCAGCATCATAAACCCAATTAAACCACCAAAACCCATTATCATATCTAAAGGAGATGCTCTTAACAAATTGAATTTTCCATAGAGGTGCTCTTTTTCCTCCCCTTCATGAAAAAACAAACAGAACCCAATTCGCAAACAACAACTTCAAC